>BLKR01003058.1:0-163613 GCA_011170035.1 Teleogryllus occipitalis | reverse complement strand
ATGAACACAAACTTACGTATTTTCAGAAACGCTCAAATGAAATTTTCTCAAAAATACCTTAAAATTTTTTCTTTAATATTTTCCAATAGATAGTGCTAATTGCACTGTTTCATACGACGTAAAGTTCATTTTGGGGTATCCTTTTGTTTTTCCAAAAATTACAAAAATATTTTCTTTCAATATCTCGCATGCCGTTAATGAGTACATTTCCATCGATTTGTATAAATTATTAAATTTGTGAGAAGGAGTTATTCAAATTACTCCATATGAAGTTTTCAAAAATTCAATATATTCCTGTGAAAACTAGCTTCAAATTTCGCATCTACAATAAAACTTATTGCCATTTTCTTAAAGACGGCTCCGAATTTTTCAATGAAAATAGCTCTTTAAGACCAGGTTTTACTCGTTCTTCGTATTCTGCAATTAATACTCAGGTTCCACTGTTTGGAAACCGAAAAGTTGAGAAAATTTCAAAAAAGCTTACTTTGGGCGGCAACAGATGGTTGCTGGCAAGAAGGAAGGGCAAGACTGTACAGTATCGTTCCACACCAAAGGAATTAAAGTCTTTACTACGAGAAAGTACGTGTCATTCTGTAGCACCTCTGGTTTGTGTTTGTTCAGTCCTCGTTGGTGAACGACGAAACCATTGACATCTCTCGCGTGGCCAAGGGCTGCATAATTTTTCGCTATTATCCGCATATTCGAAACTGGTATTTTAGGTCATTTTAAATTTTGTTGTTTTAATATATAATTTTTTTAAATATTGCAATCTTGATAATATTTACATAATATTGTAATTTATCTACCAGGATGCAAAAATCCTATCTGTATAAATAATAATTATGTATTCAATTTTACACTACTATTTTCTGTTACAATTAATGCAAGAAGGTACGTGTTGCATACTCACATTAATTTTTACGTCATAGTACACATGAGAGTGTGGAATCAAAATTCCAAGCTTACAAAATTAATCACCACTCAACAGTGGTACCGGCTTAGGTGGCTCAGGGCGTCAATTCATGTCACTGCAGTGCCTGTGACAGGGACGTCCTTGGGTTCGCGTCCCGACGGTGCCAGGATTTTCGACACTAGCTTGTCAGCTGGTCGATTTCAGTCGCTGCCTGGGAAACAGTTCTAGCGCCTGGCTGCTCAGATTTTTAGTTTTCCGCCGTTTCTTTGATCAGTACAAAGCGAATGCCGGGGAAGTACTCTAATAAACAGGCCACGGACCACGCGCGTAATTTACACTTACACTAACATGCACTACCCTACCACACAATCCCGGAGACCAGACGGGAGAAGCTTGCCCCGGTGTCTCGGCTGGAGCGGAGCCCCAATGGTTGGAGATTTCTGGTAGAGTAATCCACGCCAGTCGACAGATACGTCAGCGCCGAATCTCACATCCAGCGGGAGATCACCCCCCCCCCCCGCGAGTAAAACATTAACTACACACACGAGACTCCAGACCATAGCTGTTGATGCGCCCGGAATAACCAATGATCAACTGCTGTTTCTGTTCGCGTGGTGCCAACCAGGTGCCTGCTGCTGTCCGTGGGCGTCTCGGCACAGTGGTCGCACTTCAGCCTGCCGCCCCTGGGCGCGTCCGCCAGACCCTCGTGCAGCGGGCGCGACGCCCTGCAGGAGGCGCGCTGGCAAGATGACGTTCACGGCGTCGCCGCCGCCGCGCAGTTGGCCACCCTGCTGCATTGCCCGCTCCTCCGCCTGCAGCGCCAGGCCACGTTGCTGTTCCCCCAAAAGAACACAGGTTACGTAACGAGGTACCTTCCGCGAGAGCTGCACCGCGTGGGCGTTCCAGTCATTTTCTTGTCAGGAATCGCCATCCATCGTGTGCAGGTTTTCTCGCGTGGTTCTTTCCATCTCCTCACCATCCCCACCAAGAACAACCACACACAAAACCGCAGTATTTGGCAGGTGATCTCCAAGCAAATGGCTGTTAATGCAAGGGGTACTTTCGTGGTCATCCTCATGGGTGAGAAAAAAGCTACACATAATGAAGTACTAACCCATTTCACGTCGTTCGCAACCGAAATTGGAACAGGACAATTGCTTCTATTAGATCCTCGACCGGAGCACGATCAGGAATCGGTTGTCCACATAATTCATCCTCACGGATTTTGGCGGGAGTTGCGAATGTCGAGGTTTTGTAAAAATGCTTTCTACAGCAACGCCGAGATACTTCACTTGATACTAAAACCTTCCTATTTTTTGCGTTTTGATGAGAACACATATATCTTTGGTACTTGGATAGATAGAAAAGGATTCTACCACCTAGACGGGCCCGATTACAAAACGTTTAAGCTTATTAGTGAAAGAATGCCACGTCCCAAAAGTATCTCCAATCTGACATACTCTACGTACATTGCTCATTTGTATTCCGCAATTGCTAGTAACGCACTCATATGGGAGCCTTCATCCAGTGTGGCGCAAGAGGACCTCTACATGTTTTTAAGGAAAGCTCCGCGTATACCATTCACTCTGGTTATCCTACTTCCCTTCGAAGGCAAGTTATGGGCCACCGGAGGCGCCTTTGTTTTGATCTTGGCCTTCGCCTGGTTGGTTCTACGCTCCGTCACGCGTGCGTACGCTCCCCACGCTCACGCGTGCACCGCAGCAGTTACACCTTACGATCGACCGTTGTCTAGCGGGTCTGCGGTCGCTGCTGTTCTGGACGTCGTGCAGATGCTCGTCCAAGGCGGATGTGCGTTCACGAGACTACGAGGAGCAGAACGCGTGGCTGCAGTGAGTGCAATCACCCTCGGAATGCTGCTTTGCAATGCCTACAGTGGGCTTCTGCTGGGCGTCCTCACGATCCCTGTTTACTACCAAAACCCTGACACCATTAACGACGCTACAGATGTAGTAGATGCGATATTTATCTCCAAAGATGTTCGTACATTAATAGACAGTACAGGTGAAAATAAAAAATTTGACAAGAAAATACAGTTATATCATTTTGTCGACGAATCTCAAGATATGTTTAAGGCCATTGTAGCTGGGAATCGAAGTGCAATAGTAACATCTCAACTTACGTTTGTTTCACTTGTTGGAAGTATTCAGAACCAACAAACAAGTATACATGTAGTCAATGAACGTCTCTATACTCCAGCTCACCATACGTACAGAGTAAGAAGAAATCATTTCTTCACTGAGAGGTTCAAAAGTATCGTCCATCGCGTGGTGCAAGGAGGGTTGTATGGACATTGGATGGCAGCGCAACGACACCTTCGAGCTCTGGACGGCCAGATGCTAGCAGAAGCAGAGTCGGCGCCGGAGCCGCTGCGCGCCAATCAAATGGCCGGGCCGTTCCTTCTGCTTGCGGCGGGGCTGTCGGTGGCCCTGCTGGCGTTCCTGTGGGAGCTGACGATCCGCCGCGATCCGACCGTCATCTGCGCGCGCGTGCTGCGCCTCGTGGGCGCGCAGGCCTTGTGCTGCGCGTGGGCGTTGGGCGTGTGGGGCTGCGCGGCGCTGCGCTCGCTCTTGTTGGATGCGTGGGACGATCGCCGCAGCGCAGAGGAGTAGCATCCGCCGCACGGTGTTTCGTTTGAGACATCCAGTTGGCCAAAATCCATTTTTCGAAGTTCCACTTTTTGGTGATCTTATTGATCCGTTCTTTAGATAAATATCCAGGGCACATAGCCTCGGTGTTTATAAGGTGCTGATTCATAAAATTCGGTCTCAGGGGAGGTGTCAAGTTACGTCCCACTGATAGCCGGCGCCGAGCCGCAAAGTTCTGTTCGGAAGTGCACGCAGTTCAGTTCTATTCGTAGCGTTCTCCTTATGCATATTTTATAATTCCAGGAAGTAAAATCGTCAGAAAGGTATGCTCTTTCATATGAAATTGTTTTGTAATTTTGAAAGGCAAGTAGGCTTAGAAATTCGTACCCAAAGTTCGACTTTAAAACATGTGCGTGTATTCGAAAATTGAAAATAAATGTTGAGCTACAAAATTCGCTCCGCATTTCTCCGCTTTGAAATTAATATACATGCATTCTAAAAAGGTTTCTTTACAATATTATTGTCACACTTTTTGCAAAGAAGTGCATATCTGATCATTATCACCTATTTTCAGTGACAGTGCGTTCACTCACTAGGCATGCGCTCTGGGAAGTATTGCGCGAAACTGATTCGCGCACAGACAGAGATGTGGATTAAAATAATATAATGGTGTGTTAAGATCTTCAGGAGTGTTCAACAGAAGTAACATAATCTATAAAGCACACATTCAGCGTCGTGTGTGCTAAAATAAGTGAAAGATAGTGCGCAACAAAGTGCTTCATAAATAAAGGGTCCTTCGTAATGTCGCATAGAAAGTGGTTAGATGGCCATGTACTGATTTAGGACATTGTGTATTAAGCCATTCCATACGAAAGTACTGTCAGGTTGTGTGGGTCTCTCGACCAAATCTTTTGGGGAAAGCATTGAGCGATCAAAGAGAAGAAAAGCAAAATAACTAGCCGAGAGAACAAATGTGGATGAAACACCGTTACCTACGCAAACGAATTTACGTACTCATGGCAAGAGAGATACAACCAACCGTTGGGAACTAAGTACCGCCTCCTCGCAACAGGCCACAAAAATGAAAAAGCTTGATTTCTTCTTCACAGAAAACCTCGACAAATGACCGCAGGCGAAGCATTGTCAATAATGATAGATATTTTAAACTCTCTGTGAACCAATACAAGGAAATGCGTGCAAATGCGAAAGATGACGACTGTACTATTTATTCCTCTTATTATGCAGCAAAAACAGGGCAAATCAAATGTCGTCCCCTTGAAAATAGTATCACTATTACAGAATCTTCCGCAGAAATAATTTAACAATGTTTTAATCACACTGTCAATCGCATATGCACTGTGCAGAACGAAATTATTCAGCAATTATCAGATCAGGAATATAATTTTATTTTAATTTCTAAGTGAGGATGTAATGGAAGTAGTGATCAGAGCCGTTTCAAGCAAACTTTTGCAGACTTGGTTCATAGTGATGATTGTTTAGTATATCGCTGATACCATTACAGTTCTATGCGGAAAAGCCGAATAGTGAAAGAAAGGTTATTTTTATGGCAAAACCTCACGCCTTCGTACTCATGTTACTGCAGACTTTTTAATTCATGTTCACTAAGAAAACTGTCATTAAAAAATATGTCACTAACCAAATTAATTCCCTCATGCCTACACAGGTTATTAATATTCTTTGATCCGTATATTTCCAGCCTGGGAAAAAGCCCAAAAAGAAAAGTGTATTTTTATCAGAGGAAGTGCAAAAAAAAATAGCTACTCCATCTTTATTTGATGAATGTGATCACACCTATGATTCTGAACAATTTCAAAATTACTAGTAAGTTCGAAGCCAAAAGTGTATAATATTAAAGCTCAAATGAGAATTTGGTTTAAACAATTCTGATAGTATTTATATTTATATATTAATTATACTAACAAATAACATTGTAGAAAGTTATACAAATGCATAAAGTAGTATTCTGTTAATTATTTGTTATTTTTTCACTCAGTATAATTATTAATTCAATTACCCATTGTTTTATTGCCAATGCTATTTCAAACTCTGACAGTTTTGTAGGAAAATGTAAAGATACATATTATATATTTAAAACACATGTTTAAGTACTTTGTACAAATGCGTGTGCAAAATTTCATAAAACTCTAATCAGTAGTTTTCGAGATATTAATTTTGGCCAACCAGATGTGCCAAACGAAACACCGTGCCGTTGCAATTGCATACCCAACATGAGCACACTGCAGAAAGGCAGAGGCGGCTCGGGACTGAAATTAAGGCTTTGCTGCGATTACACTGCGACACATTATCAGTTATTGGAAAAAGTTGGCAATAGCTTTGCGACGGATTTGAATATGACAGATTCGATCGGTTACGATCACTGCTGCCATCTAGCGGCGGAGATTTCAAATCAGCTAGCATTCGGGGCTATATGCATTCAGCATTCTTGGCAATGAATGTAGCTGTATAAATGACATCAGAATTTCGGCGAATATTCGGTACTAGCGCACGCGTGACCTGCATATTCAGACAGTTCAATGCCAGTCAGTCTACTTAATTAAACTATCTGAATTTCACACTTCTTTCAGTGACCTACAAGAAGCGATGGCAAATTACATCAAAATATCAATTCACCGATATTTTATTACATCATCCAAAGCTTTTCGATTTCCATGAAAAAATCGATAATTAAAATATACTTAGTTTTAAATACGATACAACAATGGTATTTTCCCCTCCTGAGTCCAATTTAATTAGAGTCCTTAATGAAATAACAGAATATATATTGTTTAGTCTTATACAAGTAACATTTTATTAATAATAATGTTTATCGAATGTAAAGGAGAAAACAAAAATAGAGAAAATCCTATAATGCTACTATATAATTTATTTATTTTTGTTGCAATAAGCAATAATCTCTCTTCTTATGAACATTATGCAGATATATGCATACCCGTAGCCTCACGAGCAATGCTATTCGAGAATCATTACATTTACATGATTTAATAAATTAGCTTCATGTCACGTACTGAAATTCCTAAATTTCTATTTGATTTTCAACCTCATAACTAATTTAGCTATTCTCAAACGAGCTGAATGCCATCTGTCCGCGAAATCGCCGCTTCGTCTTATTCGCAATCGCCAACGATTTCACACAGAGCAGAAGAACCTCTGTCTCGCTCGCAATCGTGTTGCTTTTACATTCTTCACACAACAACTTCTAAAGTATACGTGTGTGTGTTAGATTTTTTAACATGTTATTCCAACAGATCAGTGTCAATTTAACTGCTTAGCCTCACAATCTGTTATGTTTTTTTGAAATTAGTGAGCAAGATAGACGTGCAGAATAATTCTTATGGCATGCAAATGTGTGTGTGTGTGTGTGTGTGTGTGTGATAAACAGTTAAATTATCACTGTAGTGATCTGGTTAATGTCATTCTTGCATTTGAAAAATGTACTGTTTTTTATCGTTTGTGCTCTGAACAGTGATTGATTAATTTAATTACATGCATATGATTATTGCACTTGCGGCACGTACTCTCATACCATCAGACAGTGGCGGCCAGTGCCGAATTTTTTTGGTGGTGCCAGTTAGTAATGTGACATCGATAACAAAACATCGATATTGCCAATTATCGATATTCAAAATGAAAACATTGATGTAAATAAAGCATCGATTAAAAACCACCTATGTTTTTAAACATCGATGCGATATTTTAAAAGTGGTTTAGTAATCTCTAAAATAAAAATCATGTGCAACAAAATTTAATTTTTCAGTGACCGTGTTTATTAATTTATAATGAAGATTAAACTGAAAAAAAAGAAGAGCAAATAAATATTCTCAGCTTGAAAGCCTTAGCGTCCGCAGTAATCTCAAGAAGTCACAGCTTCCTGAGTTCGCCTTACGCCCACGGCGTACGCCGCCTCTCCATGTGGGAACAAGGGCATCGGGGTCATCGTGAGCGAGAGATCTGCTCGATGAAGATAGCGCAATTGGCGCACTCTGTAGAGCAGAACGTGAACTACTGTGCCATTTTTCCATGGCACCGTCTGATATAGAGCGATTTTCCTAAGGATGAGCCAAAGTGACAGCTAGTGCTGGCAACATAACTGAAGGTTCAGTGGTCGTCGTGCCCTTGAGCCCATTAGACTCCCTTCCCGCATTCGTTCGTTTGCAGTTGGCTAACTTGAAAATGGCTTCGACTCTTCCTTTTGTGATGTCCTCGTCCGACAAAAATCTAGTGCTCTTCGAAAAATAATTGAAATTAGGAAGTGCAGTGTTATGTGCTCTTCTGTAAAAATTCTTTTTTTCTTTATATATTTCATTGAATTTACTTTTTGTTTGATAAATATTGTTTATTTTAAAATCGAGACGTAAATGCGAGATGCGTACCGGTGCACATGTTTCCGACTTAAAATCATTTTTCTTTCTATTTACATTCGTGGCAGTTTTTTTTACTGATTGTGAGAGCATGTTAAGAGATTTTCCACTTAGGTAATTAAATTTAAATATTTCCCGGACTCGCGTACGTGCATATAGCTCAGCGAAATTCTTAGACTTCTGCATAGTGATGTTTTCACAGGAGCTATTAGCAGTTTACGAAGGGGCGTGGCTGAACAGCTGTCGCGGCGGAGGGATACTTCCCTAAAATACATGTGATGATCACTTGTTTTCGCGAACTGTCACTTTGGCTCATCCTTAGGAAAATCGTTCTTTACATAAGAGATGCATAGAAACCAATTCAGGGTTCTTTATAGAGTTAAATGGGCAGACATGGCGCCAGTCCGTAGGTGCCTCAGAGGTTCAGAAGGAAGCCAACCGATAGCATTACGCCTTGTCCTTTTGAAGAGAATATTGATAGGACATTGAATGACTACGCGCTCGTGCAAATAAATTACTATAACAATAATATATTGAATAAGCGACATTTTATACACACGTTTGTGGTGAAAATTTCCTTTCCTTCCTTTTTGTCGGTGGTGCCATTGCACACTGGCACTACCCTACAAGCCACCACTGCTATCAGGTAACATGCTCTACCAACGTGGCAATGAAGTGCATTATTTAGCATGGTGAATATTATCTACTATAATCTGCACGTCTGCTCGCCTTGAAGTGATAGCTATGTATTCTTGCGAGGGTCTAACCGGCGCCGACGTAAGCCGCATAGTTTGGAGGGGCCAGTGGCTTCAACGGAAGTGAGGTGTCCTACGTGGGTGCCCCCTCATCATACCGCGCTGTGGTGATTGGACTCCTTCAAGTCATCGAACGTCAACGCTGTTTTCTTTTTCCTTACATGATGGGTGAATTCTAGTGCAATTTTACGTTTGGTTCAGTCTCTTCATATGCATGCCTTTCATACAAAATGATGTTTCCAAAGCATGTTTTAGAGTGTCAACTACACCAGTGTGTGTTCTTGTTATTTTCATAATTTATGCCTTTACAAGCTATCTTCCCATATTAACTTATTGTAATAACTACAACTTAAATATATGTATTAATTCTAGTGATACATTCTGATTCTCCCCTAATAATCCCAACTTCTCTCTTTCAATATAACTAATTGCAGGAATTGGGCGCGTGTACTCCCCGTGCAAGTACACCGGTCCTTCACGCTATCGAAGGTAAGTTATCGAGCTGGCGAACTTATAGTCAAAAGACCCACAGTCAACAACTTCATTTACTTTCATTCAAAAATAATAGATGTAAAACGTCCTGTATCGAACACAAATAATATGAAAATAATTCTTTAAAGTATTTTTTCCCTTAATGCACACTGTTACCTTAATTTTCTAATCAAAATTCTTAACACACAAGCATCAAAATGTACTTTAAAGGCATTACCACGTACATCATCGAACCGGGAGCGGTAGCTCAGTCCATCAACTGATGTCACTGCAGCGCCTCTGACCGGGAGGTCCTAGGTTCGAGTCTGGACGGCGGCAGGATTTTCGACACTAGCTTTTCAGCTAGGTCGAATTCAGTCGCTGTCTGGAGGAGAATTCTAGCGGCCGGCTGCTCTGATCGGTAGTTTTCCGTGGTTTCTCCGATCAACACGAGGCGAATGCCTGTGCAGTACCCTAAAAAACGGGCCACGGATCGCACGCGATCTTTCCTTCCTCTTCCTTGTCCTATCCTCTCCCCTTACACACACACACACTTACGCTAATATGAACTACACTACCACAGACTCCCGGAGATCGGTCGGGAGCTTAGAGCTTGTGCCAGCTGGGGCGGTGCCCCGCTGGTGGAAGAGTCCTGGTTAGGGACTAGCCGACGGTAGGTCGGCGGACCCCACTAGCCGACGGTAGGTCGGCGCCGGATCTCGCCATCCAGCGGGGGAATCGCCATCTCCCGCGAAAAGAACATGCACTACACTAACGGGAATAATGACCAAAGCAGTCGACGCGTCCGGAAACACGAAAAAAACATTCAATCAATCAATACATCAAAAAAGAAAACATGTAAAAAAACACAAGTTTCAGGAAATTATAAGTTGACCTGAAAAAAGTATCGAAAACAAAACATCGATGTTAATGTACTGATGTTACTGAAAACAAAGCAAAAAAGTTTGAAAAGCATCGATGTTATTTGCCAGTCCCTATCAACATGCGGATTGCTACTGAATTAAATAGCCGCATTCCGCACTAGCTTCACTGATCCATATGCTTTATCCGATTATTCAAAAACACTCGTGTGTGAGTCGAAAGGAAGGGGTACCCGCTGCTTCTCCCTATCGCGTCCGCAGTAAGAACAAAACACTTGATTGGGCTTCATGCAGTTAGCTCTGGACCTGTCATATCCGAAAAATCGGCGACTTCAGGTAACGGTAAAAAATGATGTATCGCTATACCAAAAAGTATTAGATTTTTTAGAGAAAAAGAAACATTTAGACAATTATATGTTATGTGAATCCTAGTATTGAAATATTAACCACGTGCATTAAAAATTGAAAATAAATTGCAATCTTTGTCGTATAAATTATTCTTAATATAATGAATAATAAGAACGAATACTAATCTTTTACACATACGCGGCCAAATTAATTCAAATTTGGCGCCTAACAACCATTATAAAGAATTACAACTACTCTTTAGGATGAATTAACACCCAAGGGCGTGCATTTCAAACGCCTGAGACTATTTTTTCCTCAGAAAGCCAGCGACTGCATTACACAGAGAAAAGATTTGTCTTAGAATTTCCTCTGGAACTGCTTCTAGGAGAGTCGACAGAGCGCATTACCTCCCAGACACAGGAGGCGAGTGGGCGCGCAGGCTGATAATTGTGCATTGTCGATATTTGAGGAAATTGGCTCTTTCCCGCTGATATGGAGAGTGAGCGCATATTGTTTGGCAATCAACAGCAGAGTAAAGAGCGGTTCGCCTCGCGCGTAAAAAACTAGTAATACGCGAGTGCCGACTGCACTGATAGTTAAATCATTTATGCGAGGTCGGTGTCGCGATTTCCATGGTTCCGAGTTCTCCGTGAACCAGCGTTTTGGCACGTTAGAACAGTGAGAACTTCATACACTCAAGAATGAGATAAAACAAAGGAATTCGATTTCCTTTCGCCCAACACAGGTAGACAGCTATTTTCTTCAATATTTAAGGTTAAAAACAGATTCTGAGGTCATGGTGTGCTAACAGTCTTAATACTTGTATTTTTCAGAATCTTCCTTTTTTGGGGGGAGAGTCCTGGTTAGGGGGAAACCCCAGTAGCTGACAGTAGGTCGGCGCTGGATCTCGCCATCCAGCGGGGGAAGACCACCGCCATTTCCCGAGAAAAAACATGCACTACACCAACGGGACTAATGACCAAAGCAGTTGATGCGCCCGGAAACACGAAAAAAACAAACCAAACCAAATCAAGAACGTTGTACTATATAAGAACTAAAATATACTAAGTGTTAAAGAATGAAGATGTGATTTAAATATTTAATATCTATAGAAAAATGTGAATAATAATTATAAATAAAAATATTACAAACCAACAAATCGGTAGCAGGGCAAATAACTTGAATGTGAATTTTGCATAAGCAGACAAATTAGATGATAACAATTATTTCCTATGGTAAAATTGTGTAGAAAGTTAATTAAGAGGGCAAAAATGATGGAGAAAAATAATTTTTGAAGATGAACCTAGGAAACCAGAAATTAAAAATTATAAAAATTATAAAATTGAATTGAAGAAATGGGAAGAATATGATGTTTAAATGCTTTAGTAAGAAATATAATGAATCAAACTACGACTGCTCCTCAAGCATTTAAATACGCAAATATTAGAAGTTCAAAATTATTATGGAAAATTATAAAAGAAGATATGGCTTCTATGACTGAAGAAATCAAAGACAAATAGACCGCAGTATTCAAGCCGGTGATGAAATCAAACACAAAGAATTAATATCATTTACTTAACAAGGATTGGGAGAAAAATTTAGTCACAATGTAAATATTATTTTAAATGAGAGAAATAAAACCATGGTGTAAGAAAAATGTTGAAAGAAATAAGATATCTTAAAAACTAAAAGGATGGAAAGAAGATATGAATAATCAGTGCCCAAAGCGAAAGAATGGAAGAAAAGAAGTAATGACATTAAAAAAATGTTTTATGACTGGTTCAACGAGACACATCAAAATTTTCTAAAAATCATATCAAATGTTTTAATTGTAACAAGTTAGGACATAAATCATGTAAATGTAGATATCCTAAAAGTAATAAATATAGTACAGTCATAAAAAAATTGAATCAAGTAGCTATACAGTAGATAATGTAGTGAAGAAAGATGAGGACAATAATGATAAAATTAATTAGACTCGAGATTCAGGAGCGAGTCACATGAATATAAACACTGATTTATTTATCAATTATAAAACAAACTGTAAAGAAATTTTGATGATTGAAGAGGAAGCAATAATTAACTCAATAGGTACTGGAGACATAAAAATGATGGCAAGATATTATGAAAATATAAAATTTAAAATGTTTTTACTTATTCCAAACATAATGCAAATTTATTGTCACTGTCAAAAATTGTAGATAATGGGTTTACTGCTATTTTTAATAGAAATAAAGGGGAAATTAAAACGAAATATGGGAAGATATTAAATTATGGTTCCAGAATAGGAAATAAATTTGTTGTCCAAGGAAGAAAAAATTAGATTGTTTTATTGTTATTTTTGCAATTATTTTCATTAACAACTGTTTTTATTGTTAATTATGCAATTAAGTATAGTGATTTGGTGGCAGAATATCTTAACTTCACATGCATTAAGCATGTAAAGTTGTTGTTACATTCACTAACAATAAGTTACAAAAATGTAGTAAATTAAAAAAATAATAAATGATAATAATAAATAGTACATAATATCACTGCGCAATCCTTACTTCACTGCACTGCACAACACTTGACTGACGCAGGGTAAATGTTTAAGAAGCAAAACCATCTTATTCAGTTAAAGATAAATTCTGGTATCAAGGATTAGGTCATGTTAATTATGATTATTTGAAAATGATGAAAATTAATGACTGATTATGGATTGGAAATGGTTAATATTTCAAGGAAAAAATTAAAGCATGCATTTTAAGAAAAATGACAAGTTGTAACAAATCAATAGAATAGTCTCAATATAATTCAATACCAATTCACTTCGGCTGTCGAGAAGGAGATCTTTGGAGGACAATTGCTGGGAAATGTTTAAACCTCAAATACAACGACGGCCCTCTTTTCCGGAAGTTCCAGTTGATATAAGGAGGAGGGGGAGATTGTTTCTTGTTGAAGAACACCAGAGGACGTTGTCATGCTTGTGGAAGACGAAGAGACAAAACAACGCGGAGATGGTGCTTGAAATGTAAGAGATGGATGTGTGGAGAGCATATGAAAGACATTTGTGCAATATGCAATCAGTCTGGCCCTTAGTTACTCGCGTTGGCGTAATTTGTACGCCACTGGAACTGTTATCGCCCTAGGCATCAGATAACATCAGCGCGCGTTCTGAGATAGGACCTAACCTCGGAGAAGGCATTCAGCTGCATCCTCCTCGATATTCAAAGGCAAACTTTACTGCGGTAGCCTGCCGATTGTATTTCCGTGGGAGAGTCCGTTGGCGTACTTTTTACGCCGTGCGGGTACCAATGTGAGTTTTCATTTTGTTTTATCACAGAATTTTTTAAATTTATTGATATAATTAAACTAATTTATTTTGTTTTACATTAGGAACAAAACAGAGATGAATAATTTATCGCAAAAGCAGAAATGTGAATTATTACACGAGGAATCGTCAAAAGACGAAATTTGCGATGCTGCAAATTATTCTGAGAAGGAAGTTGTAGTGGCCCAGAGTGAACATGACACATGTCCTGAGCTTGATCATGCTATTGTTTATTCAAGCAGCAATTTACAGTGTAGAGATGATTTCATTGGTAAAGACAAGATTACAAAGTGGAATAAAACACCTCTTGTCAGCAAATTTACAAAAACTGAAAGTCGTGATGATTAAGAACAGCCACAACGAAATTAAGAAATTACTGTCACATCTGCGGAAAAGCAAAAGACTGATCTACTACATTATTACGGTACTTCACTTGCTACTAACTGGTGCTTCAAATTTGGAAGCAACGAATATATTCTTCTTCTTCTTCTTCTTCTTCTTCTTCTTCTTCTTCTTCTGCTGCTGCTGCTTCATGGATTTAGGCCTTAAGGCCTGTTTCCACATCAAGAGAGTGAGTCTTTCCATCTTGTTAAGGGGCGGCCAACATTTCTTCTTCCTTATATGTGTACATTATAATGGGAAGTCTGTCTGGAGGCATGCGTTGGATATGATCATGCCAGTTGCTCCTAAATGATTGGATTCTGTCCATCAGATTAAATATATTCAGTTCGGTTCTGATGTCATCATTATACTGTCTAAGACGAATATATTCTTAAAGTCATCAAATATAAAAATTGTTCTGAAGACCAATATGCTAAATTTTATATTATTATTTAATTAAAAATGTCATATGTATTCATTTCGAATAAAACTAAATTAAAATTATATCCAAATATTATTCAGTCCTCGCAGAGTTTATTTTTCTAACAAAATAGGTTTGGCGTACAAAGTACAGGAACTTGGGTAACAAAACAGCGCAAGTAACTTTAGGGCTAGTGGACTGTAAAGATGTCCGTAATATTAAGTTGAACGCCGCATACAACCCAAAGCATGACCTGTAATTACCATTTTGTCAAATAAATCAAAGTTTCATTGCTTAAAAACGATTTCCCTTTTTTAAAGTACATTTTAATAGGTGTGTTATACCTGTCCCCCACGTGCCTAACATTTCAACATAAACCAACGCGCCAAACGTAGGGTTAAATATAACACAGGTCACATTTTAGTTGAACACTGGATTTTCAAAAGTAGGAAAAGTTCGAATTTTTTCGGCGCCTTTTCACACATACAACATTGAAAATAGATTTTTTTCTTAATCCAATATGTTCTTCAAACACAACAATGCCATCTGTTCTTCGTACAACTGTTAAAAATATGAATACATTTCTCGTATGTTTGCAAGAAATGTAGGCATTTTGAAAAAATTATTTTCTAAAAAACAGCTCCAAATTCTTGTTTAATTACTTTCTCGCTCTTACGTACGTGAGAAGAAAAAGTATTGTAATGGAAAAACTTTTTTAAAAAATTTCAAAGAAATTTCTTTATTCCTTTTATTTTTTAAACAAAAAGTAAGACCTGGCCTTAGATTACAAAGATAATGCTGTTAAGAGTCGAGGATCATCCGCCCACACTATTTGGTTGTCACCTACGTTTTTGCGCACGCTAAGCGCAACCGAAAGTTGCGCCTGCAACCGAAAGTTTCGCGTATTTACGCGTCACTTCGCCGTACTCCCTGCACGGTTCTGAGCAGCCGGGAAGGCTAGATCGTCAGATGTCAAAGCAGTTCTTTTTTTTTTTAATTTGTTGCGTCTACTTTGACGCAACGCGTCTCCAAGCCCCCTTGGGGGGGGGGGCGTTGAGCGCTTTGCGCTTTTCGGAGTAATCCTCCATTACTAACAGCGCTTTTGGAGTAATCCTCCGTTAATATTGTCTGTCGCGTCTCGTCGCAGTCAGTTGTCAAGAGGACCGCTAGGTAGCATCTCCGCGTACGCGCCTCCCACCACGCGCTCCTGCGGCATTACCCAGCGGCCAGAATTAGGAAGGAATAAGGATAGGGGTAGGGTTTAGGACACTTCATAGGTGTTGGACTAGCCCTTGTGAAGCAACCAAACTCGTTTTGTTGGAACAAATTTCACAGGAGTTTCGACGGGAATCGAACCCTGATTTCAGGGGTGAAAGGCTAGCGACTTAGCAATGAGACACGAGTTCACAGGATGCTCCACGCACGAGACCATTTCAGCCAAGTGGATTGAACTGGGCCAGTATGGTGACAGCCAGGTGACAGTTGCAACAGCTCATTACAAAACATTCACACACAATACATGTACATTATTTTACAACACTTTGCCAGATGACATTAAATGATTAAATTCGATAGAAACGTTTAAATCTCAAGTAAAATCGTTTCTTCTGCATAACTTTTTCTACACAATTAGAGATTATACTGCCCATCAAAAGGAAAGTAATTCATTTTATCAGTGGTATTTTACGTATTATTTACCACTTTGACTGTATAACTCTAAACAACCTGTAACAATCTGTACTGCAGCTTCTGAGTCAATGCCTCCCATCTCGATCAGGTTTTTCGTCCAGTTTCCCTGATCCATTAAGCAAATGCTGAGATGGCCCATTGTTTTGCTTCTGGAGATAAATATAACTTCATTATCTGTGCACGACTTCTAGAATTCAGTGGGAAATATAGTTATTCAAATTATCGTTTCCATGTTGTTGCGGCAGGAAGTATTATTCCTTGACGAAGGCCATCATGGATAAGAGTATTGCTGATTTATCCTTGAAAATAGATTTTATTACATGGGAGCGTTTTTTATTATTAATTCAAAATTCAAGTAGTATATGACTTACTGTAGGGATCACAGAACTTTGAAAACGTGCACAGAATTCACTTCTCCCCATAGCACGTCATACACAGTTTTAACTGTTATTTGACAGAAAAATAAATAAATAACTGTTTATTTATTTTAGTTGTTGCCAACTGCTATGGTCATTAGTCCCGTAATTAGATATTTTATTACGGGATGCGGCGGTCATCTTTCCCTGCTGGAAGGCGAAAACCGGCGCAGACCTAGCCGTCGGCGTGCAGGGTTTTCCTCGACAGGTTCTCCCACCAGCATGCCACCGCCCCAGCTGGGACAAGCTCTACGCTCTCTACTGGTCTCCTGGCGTGTGTGGTGCTATAGTGTATGTGAGTGTAAGTGCGTGTACGTAAGGTGACGATAGGACAAGGAAGAGGAAGGAAATATCGCGCCGCGGTTTTGTGGCCTCTTTGTTAGGGTACTGCTCCGGCATTCACCTGGTGTTGATCGGCAAAATCAAGGCAAACTATGGATCAGAGCAGCCGGCCGCTACAATTCTTCTCCAGGCAGCGGCTGAATTGGATCTACCTATCCAGTTAGTGTTGAAAATCCTGCCACCGTCGGGACTCGAACCCTAGGACCTCCCTGTCTGATGCACTGCAGAGACGTCAGTTGATACCCTGAGCCACCCAAGACGGTCGAGCAGGGCCAGCAAACCGATCTCGCTGGTTTAGGGCCTTATCTAACGCATAAAACCACAGGTTCCGGGGACTTTTTGTGGTCTTCTGGGAATCCCGTTGGATACGTGGAGCGTTTACACATTGTGACCGTACAGGCGTTCTCTTATCTGCAGACAACTCGCATTTCAGCTAGGAACCGCACTTCCAGTCCACGCTTTCGAGTCGACAATGAAAGAAAGGTACGCTCTTTATTTGCATTTGCTCTTGCCCCACGTAAAGAATACGGAAGCAATAGAATAAATACGGAAATTACTTTGATAAACATCTTCAACGAAAAACGCGAACTGCCGTTAAAGGGTTAATATTTTGCAGAGGGTGTAATTAGTATTATTTTGGATATGTTTATTCAAATTGAAAATTTTGAAGATGTGTACGAATAAAATATTGTAAATAATATGTATTCAATCTTTTTAGTGACGTTTATTTTAAAAACGCGGCAATGGTAGGATATTAACCTCTCTTCCATCGTAATTAATGTTTTAGCTCCAGTAGTTTTTCTAATGGCAGCTTCTATTACAGGGGTAATCAAAATTAAACATCATTAACAGATTTGTAATTGTGTCTCTTAAATATTAATAAAGTTACAATGAGTTGTTATGCACTCCAGTTAAAATAATTGTCTACTTTAAGTAAGGAGGAGAAAGTATAGTTTGGAATCTGATTAAAATAAACTTGCAGTTTGACAAGTGTTATTATACGTTAGACTTTTGAATAGATGAAAATGGGTCTGCATCTTTTAAGGCGAGTTTATCGATAGTGGAAAAGTATACCAAAAATGCAAATAATATAGAGAGTTGTGCAGAGAAAACTGGCAGTATGGATTCTCTTCCTGAAGGTTTGTAGAGTATTTTCATGTTTGTTTTATAATGCATTAATCCATAATACCGACGTGGGATGAAATATTAAAATGCATGAAATTTATACAATAATTTTAATTTCTCGAAAGTTCACGTAGGCTGAAAGTTACCAATTTCGCGGAATTCCGCGATGTTTCTAATTTCATTCACTAGCTGAATCTATCCTCTTTCGAATGCAGTTATAAAATCATGCCCCAACTTGCCCCATTAGTAAATACAAAGAATTAACTTTTCGTCGAGCACGCGTGAACGCCGAGTATTACTCGTCGAGATCCGTCCTGAGAACGGGAACTGCTGTTAC
This sequence comes from Teleogryllus occipitalis, assembly GCA_011170035.1. NCBI lineage: Eukaryota > Metazoa > Arthropoda > Insecta > Orthoptera > Gryllidae > Teleogryllus > Teleogryllus occipitalis. The sequence continues at coordinate 145,215 of BLKR01003058.1, read as the reverse complement.
AACGCTCTCTCTAGAGAAATATTTTGATTCTTTTTACTGAAATAACAAATTTACTCAATATTATAAACAAAAAATTAATATTTTTAATTTTTGTAATAGATTATGACTATTCACTAATATTACTATTTACGTACATATTACATCTTCTGAACTGGATTACGCACATTTTATTTCATTAAAAATTGTGCATAAAGTAATATTTACATAATATGTGGCATCAAAACTCGTTCTCAGGAAGGATGTGCGCTCGATAAAAGATTAAATACGTACGTGATATCAAAGAAACTCGTCGTAACACTTTTTAAATTTTTAAAAATGAAATCAAAAATTCAATTGATCGGAAAGTAATGTTTTTTTACTTAACTCGTATGTTACATACCAACAATTGTTTCTATTACATTGTTATTGTTACAAAATTAGTATTATATTGTTTTTAATGAAATAATACTGTAACTACAGTTTCACTATGGACAATAAACGCATTCAAATGCAAATCAAATAAAAATGGGTCTGAATATAGAGCTTTCCAAACAGGATAATGTTAATAGCAAAGATAATAATTCAGCAAGACGCTTTTATGAGAAGTCATGCCTAGACTCTATTTACAAAGATATTAGACGGTATGGAGAAGGATTCTCGCGAACATGTTCAAGACTGCACCCAATCCAGGAGATGTTTAATCACCTGTTGAGATCTTCTGTTCCTTTCATTTCCAGTTTGAGGGATCTTCCCAAAAGAAAATTAAAATTCTTGAACAAATATGCTTTGTCTCATTTGCTTGAGCCCAAAATCACCGTAGGGAGAAATGTACACTAGTGAAAAATGTGATCTTCCTTTCCGGTTCTTCGGGCACTGTATATGAATTTTTTCTTGCAGAGGGCAGGAGAGGGCATTAATACCATGCTTCTTTGTGCCAAATGTTATCAATTAATATGTAAATAATCCAGACGGTTTCCTAAAGTCAATTTTGTGAATTGATAAAATTTAACCAAGTTTATATAGAAAAATGTCTATTTATATTTCACAGATTTAAGCAGTGCATTATTCTGGTATTATGTTACCAACTCCTTTACATTATAAAGATAATACAAAATAATTTTGGTCGTCGTAGAAACCTTACTACAGCTCTCAGAGGTTTTGGCCAGGAAATCGCCAAAATGCACCACTGTGCGTCGCCATAATTTTCTTCTACGAGGATGTCAACACATTGTTGTGGAACGTGTGAAACACGTGGCAGAACAGTGATGCTGCTTTGAACATAAGAAGTGAAGTGTTACCGTATTTAATAATAAATTTGTAATCACCCACGCACATTATTACCTTGGAACTTATTAAATATCAAGATCACCAAGTGAATAGGGAGGAAACCAGAACCGTGAGCAGTGTTAGAGAACAGAGGCACATGCGTATTCTACTTTGCACATTTACGTTCTTAAGCACGCAAATACAGGGGAAGAATCAAATGTAATTGTAGAAAAGTTTGTGACAGATTTTTGGAAGTAATTGAGAGTAACATTAGAATAGAATAAAACTAAAAAACAGCTTACAGGTGATTTCTTATTTACATTTTTGTGCGTATTCGCAAACAAGGATACAAAATGTAGCTGTAATAAAACTAACTATTCGCATTATCCATACCTACACGTATTTTTACAACGATTTTAATTTTGAAATTGCAGTATTACCAGTTCACATCACGTATGGAGGTACCGTCAAACGGGTATACTATATGAAACAGCACGGGTGATATGAAACGTTGGCGCAACTTTCAATATTCTTTGATTTAAATATCATAAATTGATAGCACTGAAACAAGTAAATGTTGCTAGATCTTCTAAACACGTGTGTGTTTAACTTGTTTCAATCTTTGTGTTTTTTTAAGCACAGGGGAGTTGTAAATTTATGGTACATAATTTAATGATTTCGTTAGTTTTCAAAACTCTCAACTTGTCTCCCTTGTAACTCTTGATCTGTTTATTGCACCTTATGGGTACAATGGAAATAATATTTCCCCATAACCTAAACTATCATACTAGGTTAATTATATTTTTGTGTATTCATTTTTCTGGGCTGAAAATAAGGAACATTAACTTTACTACATTTTCCAGGGTCATATGAAACGATGCTACGCTGTCATAAACATACAAAAAATGTTCAGGAATCAGGCGAAAATACCTATGGGAAATTATAGAACGTGCATTACAGACTGTGGTTGAAGAAACCATGTCTTCTGAACAAGAAAAAAAGGTTTAGAGACACTAAAGCACTAATTTGAAGAAAATTTCGTGGAAATTCATGATAGATTAGGAAAGCCTCCTCGATTCAATATTATTGAAGAAAATCAGATCGTTAGATCACTGCAAATGGCAGCTAATTTTGGGTACCATACGGAAAGAAGTAATTTAAAATTATTTGTATGGCGTTATCTTAATAAAAAATGAAGTCGTTGGCTTCTGCAGCCAGAGTCGTAAATGATCTTGGCTGTAGGGATGTCCCCTTAACAGCTAAACTGTTATTTCTTATCCGTTAACGTTTCGTAACTTACGCAAAATAACAGTTATTTCGTTTATCCTGTTACTGGGTGTTATAGGTTGAAATGCATAGAACTGCAATCTATTGGGCCTAATCCGAACTACTACAAGCTTTTGTGCCAACCATTTTGTACGATAACAACTTCACTGCAGCTAATCAATCATGATTTGTCAGTATTCAATTTATAGATTCATTAATACATAATTCGTCATTATTACGCACCATGTGCCAAAATATTTTTATATTTTATTGTATACACAACAACAAGATGTTTGTCCTTTAAATTAAGTCCGTCCAATTGGTTAACTTATTTCTGTCCCATTGCTGCTTATGTGAGATCAACTAATATTTCCCTAGGTCCGATAAAATAAAATGAGTTACGGTCAAATATCTCACATTATAATACTTGATATTTGACAGTCATTAACACTTTAGCTATAGGTAAGCAAAAACACTGTTTCTCGTTATTTTTGGCACTCGTCACTTCACTATGCACAAGCTGCATGTTTGTAAGAATATTTGCAATCTGAACCCGAATCACTTTCATTTTAGTAATATTCTATACATATTCGCTACACATTATATGAATTACTATTCATCCTTGGCCGTTCATCCAGTCTCGTTCATATCAGCTGCTTCTCTGTCCAAACATGTTAAGGAAAGTAGTGCAAGGAAGCGCCGTAAGGTAGCTGCACAAGCTTTACGGTGCTACCAACGTTGTTCGTTTTGCCTGGTTTAACTCTTAGCAGTCCCTACAATTGCTTTAACTCTTTGCAGTCGGCCATGTTAGGTTGCTGGTCATGGACCTGTTATTTTTCAACTGCTATTAATAACAGCTATTACGAGTCAGCTGCTTTTGTGATAACAGTTATTGAAGAAAAGCTGTTAAGCCCATCTCTACTTGGCTGTCCGAGTGACGCTGCATCGTAGGCTGTGTTGCCAATGTTTCGTGGCAGAGGAAGAATGGTGCACGAGTTAAGAGATGAGAAAGTTAGTGATAACCGTGAAAAACAGAGAAAATGAGAAGATGGCTAGAGAACAACTTTCACCCAATGCCATTCATGAATATTTTTAGTAAATAATCGACATCGCGACCAAGTTCTCTAGTGTACTAAGTTAGTTGTGTACGAAATCAAGAAAGGAAAAATACTTTTATTTTTTCGAAATGCAGAGGACATATCAGAAGTTTCCGTGAATAAAGTTAAATTGTGTCTGAACCAATAGGGAATTCACAGTTTCGCAGAGGATGTGTTGTGATCTGTTTTTAATTTTTTGGTTATTTAATTCTAAAATTCAGTGTTATAATTGTTTTTTGCTAATAAACTTTCATATAAATATGTCGAATGGGTAATATGAAACAATATTCATGTAATAATGAAAACGCTCATGTCACAAGTTTTCGCACCAATTTTCAAACAAAAATTGTATTTATATTTTTTAACGTTTCTGTTTCATATACCCTTCTTAAATGGCTAATATAAAATCACCCCTTCACTTTACAGCAAATTTATAAATCAAAGAAACCGTTTCATATAACTCCGTAACACCGGGTTATATGAAACGCAATCATTTAACTGTCAATGCTGCAGAAACTTTAATACAATAGATTTGCATCCTTAAACAGATTTCTAGAAATAATCCTATTAATGGAGCAGTATCCATGTTCAATTATAGTGTATGGTTTTAAAGTTATTCTCAATTCATATTTTAAAATGTTTCATACATACCCGTTTGACGGTAGCGGTTACGCTCATTAGGTGTTGGGAATTTTTGAATGGGAGTATAACATTATCAACTACAACAGTCCATTTGAATTTCCAATGCCAGAGACTGTAATAACTTCTTTTAACAAAGCTATGTATGACATTTAGAAATGTTCAACACAAGAAAAAAACTTTTAAAACAGTTAACAGCGTCGACGACACCACATTCAACTAGAAAATAGAGGATTTGAGTGACTGCGAGTGTGCGTGTGTGCGGATCTGTAACTCACGGATAGACCATGGTTAGACCACTTCCCGCCCGCTAATCCAGACATATGAGGTGTCATTCGATGCGACTGGTTCTCCAGTCTGTTTCCTCATAGGAAACTGAATATTGTTTTCGGACTCAGCCAGAAGATTTAAAGAAATTTCCAAAAACGTGTTTTTGCTACTTTTGTCGCTGCAATATAAGTGAGTAGGCCGGGAATTAAACCAACTTCATCTAAACAGATTTATGTAGATTGATTAAATCCCAGAACCCAGACGCAATTATCACTCCAAGATGCCATAATTTTCTCTCAGGAGGATGGCAATACTGATTGTGAGATCAGCGTTTTAACTTCATTTCCATCATGATGGAAGGGTTTTCATTATTCCAGCGGATATAGAGTGTTTTTTTAGCCAAAGAAATCAGTGATTAATAGCCGCGTATCAATGCCGTTCCGGTACCCGAGAACAAAAGGGGGTTAACAGCGGATTCCGGAATAAATTGCAAAACATTTAAGCCAAAAATGTATTTAAAAAATCTGTCTAAATTGGAACCTGTACAAGCCGGAAACCTGCTTTACACAGAAAATTTTTCCGGCCCGTGATATTAAATGGCATTTTACACAGCATAAAAAGGTACCTATCCAACGCGGAAACGGAACGGTTTTTCATGTCATACAGGGTAAAAATTTTATAAAACGGAATTCCTGTGAATTTAATGCAATTGGCAGGGAGACGCAAGATATTCTTAATGAAATGAAACTAACTGCAGCCATTAGGCATTCAGGTGGTGTGTATTTTTATGAGTTTCACAACTAGTTTAACAATGTTTGTAAAGAAACATGAAACTCTAAACTTAGAAGAAAAGGTCAAACGTACGTAAGCAAGCAAAATTCAGAACCTGTCAACAGTTAATATTAATTTATTGGTGATTTTTTCCATAAATTAGTGGAGGCTCCAGAGACAATTTTGAGGGAGGCACATAATTCTTGAATGGATATATGCAAGCCAGTTGCAAGCAAACAGTGAATATAGTGTTTTAGTAGGCCATGGTGGAAGAAACATACGTCCATCACGAAATAGCTTCTGTACTCTACTGCACCCAGTTTGCGAATCGGAGGAAACGTATTTGGAGGAAGGGTTCAAAAACTCGCCATTAGGTAGCTCTATACATCTTGCAAGAAAACCTTTCCCATGTGCGCACGTCACCGAGACCGGGATGCGCCCGCAGACAGCCGCCATTTCCAAGTCCCATGTTGCAATTTTCATAACTACAAAGCACTGGGCTTATGGCAACACAAAATTTGACTACACTGATAAAAGACACAGTTCTCGAACATCCCTAACTAATGAAGGAACACGCAGGACATGAAATGCCGAGCTTTTTGAATTCTGAAATAGAACAACTTGTCGACCAACTAATTTATCAGCACATAATATACAAAAGGAAAGGAAAGATGAATGAGTATTATCTGGAAGGGCAGTATCCCTTGAACCTCCCAACCGGTCTGCCGCTGCCATAAATACGTCATATGTAAAGGAATTTTAATAATTATAAAAAAATCCACGTAATTTAATGATTTCAGGACGGAAATATCAATATCACATAGATCTTAAGGGTAGTCGAGATCACTAAGGCAGTTGGGTGGTGGCGGTCTTGGACCGAAGGATCACGGGCTCCAGTCCAGCCTCGGACATTGTTGTGTTTGTTGGTTTCTGTGTATGTTTGTGATTATCCATTTCATCCTTCATCATCATCATCATCATCATCATCATCATTTCACCTCATCCCCCAAAACTAACAACCCTGGGTGTAAAAACGGATTCAGCATGAAAATGCTGATCCCCCATAAATGACTCATGCACCTATCCTCGATAAATATGATTGAGCCACGATGGGTTTCACGTTCGTGTGGTCCCGAGATGGCCAATTCGCGACAATAAAAATCACAAGAGTCATAAAACGGGCAACATTGCATAAAACGGAAAACTCCCTAAACTGGATTTTTTGTCCCGATCTATTTCGGCTTAGATTTTACTGTGCATTTTATTTTTTACTGATGCGTTTTTGTTTGTTATTGGTTTCGATACACGCTGCTTAAGTTTCCTGGATCGAGAGGATCGGGTTACGAGGTAAATATGAAAATAGTTGAATAATGGTATATGCACTCTTACAGAGGGGCTACCACCATGGAATTTCTTATGAAGAGAATTATGGCAGGGAAGTACGGAAAGACAAATCGAGTCAAGTTAACATCTAGTTAATTAGTAAATAAGTAAATCTAAATCACGACAACTAAGTAAAAAATATGTTGTATGTAGCACGGGTGTTAACTCGTTCAAATGATCTCGGGCGACAAAAAGCACTACAGCCTCGCTTGATCATTAGAAACCTTAGAACGCCCTTGGTGCATATATAACTATAAGAACAATTGGTACAAGTACAGAAATTAGCAATATACTACAATCATTGCAAGTTTCAGTTTTCCTGCAAGTCAATCAAATTCAGTCAAATTTGCAAATTTTCAGTCAAATCTGCAAGTTTCAGTTTTGAGTTATAAAAGATACGCTGGAATTGGTCGTTGATCCCCGCCATTAGCATCCCACTGCACAGGTCGTATTTTAAAATAAATTGGATGAAGAGTGCATCTCGCTGACCTCGCGCTTAAACCCCGAGGCAAATAACACCTCTTCCCGCAGAGTTGTCGCTGCCATTATCTTGGTGCTGTTGGCGCAGGGCGCGGCGCAGCGTCACGACGAGGGCTTTACGAGGGGCGTGCCGGCTCCCCCGCCGCAAACGGGCCACATACGCCGTCGTCTGCCCAACGAGTGCCCCCAGCCCATCTGCCCAGAGCCCGTGTGCCCGGAACCCGTCTGTCCACAACCTCAATGCCCATCGCTGCCGCCTATCCCCAAGTGCCCTCCTCCCGCCCCAGCGCCAACGATCCCGCCATGCCCTAACATCTCCTGCCCGTTGCCGGTGTGCCCTGAACCCACATGCCCGCAGCCCGCGTGCCCTCCGGCGGTGTGCCCCAAGCCCAGCTGTCCCGCTCTCTCTGCCCCCTCCGTGCCGACGTGCCCCGCCAAGGGGGCGTCTTGTTCCAACTGCCTGTGGAAAGTGCTGGTCAACTACGACCACTTCCAGGGCTTCGGCTTCTACAAGGCCTACAAGACGCGGGTGAACTGGCACCAGGCGAAGTCTCTTTGTGCCGCAGATGGAGCACATCTGGGCATCATCAACAGCGCGGTGAGCTCGCAGTCTTGCTTTACATTGCATTTATCCTTTTTGGAATGAGATTCTTCAATCACAAGACAAAATCATCATGCGTATAATGGTATGCGAATTCGTGATTATTCCATTATATTGTCACCCCTCGGGTTTTCAGTTTCCTATTAGTTCCTGGTCACTATGACTCATGCATGTAAAATAAAAAAATTCTCCATCCATGGCTCACACTGCCTCACATCTGGCTTCACACTGGATGTCGCGAGAATAAATACAACTAAAGGGATTTTTTAGACCGTGACCTGCGTTGGGGTTTCGTTTTTTTCGATTTGGAAACGAAATAAATAGTCTAGTACCATTTTGCCCTTTAAATAGAAGATATATTTTTTATCAACAAATAAAAAGTCAATAAGTGCAGTTATTACCCTCACAAACTTTCAATGACAAAGGTATATAATCGAAACAATACATAAAACAGAATCAAAATTATTGAAAATGGATAAAACGTCAATACAAAAAATAAAAAGCACATTCATTAGAAAAATGTTTACATTCCTACAATAACACAAATATTCGATTATTGAAATATCAACCTAAGAAAAAATAATTATCTAAATCTACATAAATTATGGAAACCTAATGTACATATTTACAAGTGTTGTCATATCAAATTGCATGATTGTTTGCTTGAATATTTAATCTTGATTAATTACTTATTGTTTGTACTCAACCTCTAAATAAACATTCACTTTTACTGCTACTAAATAAATTATTTTCAAGAATGTTTTCCAGTTCCTGTAAGTACGTAACTAATCAAACATAAAATTTTCAGTTCGTTACTTTTCTAGTCAAGACATTTTTACAAAAATAATAAAAGAGCTCCCATCATTTATAACATCTGACTTTAGCTAATGTCATCTATTGTACTCTATAAGCTCGCTGGCGTTATAACCTTCACTGTACGTCGCAACGCTAGTTATCAAATCGGAACGGAATCTTTGTTATAATTTTGAGTTGAAATACTGTTCGACATTCTACCCGTTTATCTATCAAAAAGAATATAAAAATGTAGATAATTGCAGGCGTTTCATTGACTCACGCAACAATCCAGCGTTGTAACTTCCGCAGCGGCTTCTGGGAATGGTCAAATACGGTAAATGGGGTCGGCGTTCAAGATTCGTGGCTTGTGCGTGGAAATTGGTCACGCTCGTCCGTGGCCTCGTTCTGTCGTTCAGTGTCGCCCAAATCCATTCAGCATTCTCTCGGCTGAATAACGTGAGAACTGAAGCAAAGAAATTAGTTAGATGAGCGGTAGTAGGATATTTTAAAATTGAGCAGTAGAAAAGAAAGACATAAGAAGTAAGAAGCTGTAAGAAAAATACCACGTATTAGTTCCTTACTTAATCATTCTATTGCAATACATTTAAGATACACGCCGTAGTAATTATGCTAAAATGCAGCAATACATTTATCCTTCTCGAATTCATTGTACTCGTAATATAATTCATTCTTCCTTTGATTTAAAATCATTATAAAAGTTTCATATTCAAACTACAGTTTCCTCTCATAAGAGCTTCTGTTTTACATATCTTCAAGGTCCTTTAGTAGTGTCGGCTGCCAAAATTCTTGAGAATTAGAAATTTCACATTTAAATAATAGGTCTTAAAATAGAGTACAATGGCGTTTATGTCGTCTCCTAGAGTACATATAGAGAACATAGTATGCTTACCAAAAGTTTAAAGAAAAATTTGGATTCGTTTTTGAGAAAAGCTTGGTTTACTCATTTTATAATATTGCAAATATTTCACGCAATATTGTGCGAAAACTACTAAAACTTTCACAATAATTTACAGGACCTTAATGAAAGAACTAAATTCGGAGAACAAATTTTATTTGATGAAAAAATGTCTATCTTTAATTTTGTAGTAGTACGTATACGCCAAAAAACTGCAAACTCTTCCAATTTTCGAAAGCTCAGAGTTAACAGTTAAAAATAGACATATGCCATCATTATGAGTGTATTTCACTCTATTTTTTCAAATAAATTAAAGAAAAAATTTGAAGCCATTGTTGAGAAAATCTTGAAAATATCCCAGGGGCTTCATGGCACCCCCAAATTTTAAAGAATGTTTTTAAAAATCGCAAAGCTTCGACTCGAGACAGATCGACCGGGGAATATCCATTTTGGAAAAACTTCCAGGTATGGTTTAGGCGCTAGCAGTGTTGGCAGACGGACGAACAAACAGTCAGATGGACGTTTTGAAAGAAAAGAAAAAAAACAAATACTTTTTCGGTATCAGGGAACTCCAAAACGTGTATTTCCGTTGAAATACAAAATTTCAAGAAATCGATTTTCCGCAGCATTACATAACTTACTCAATACTACGTAGTATATAACTTAATATACACGTACGTATGCGAGAAAGTAAAAATTATTGCTATAACGTGGAAGAACGTCTCTAATGTCTATTATACACATCAAAATAAAATTTGATTATCATTTGTAAAAAAAATATTTATGTTGTTGTGACTTCAGTGTGTGATTACATGTAAATTTTTGAACAGTTTATATATCATATTACGTACGATTTCTTTTACAGGAAGAGGCCGAATTATTTAAGTTGATTTTTTACCGGAGTAATGAATTCCCCCACATGTTCATTGGCATTTATTACTTGGAAGAAGAACAAGAATGGAAAACTGTCACAGGTAAGGAGTATTTGAAAATATTTAACACGGCCATGACATTTATCTCCTTGCGACGAAGACATATACTTTTTCCAGGACATCTATCTCCAAATATTTTATTACTTCACAAACACGTTCACATGGGCATAAACATCATGAATTCATTAAGTTTTTGGAGAACTTTCACAAGGTAATGAACGAGGGACTGAGAATGCCTCTCAACGTCGCAAACACAATTGAACACATGACAGCCGTCGATTTCAAACCCAAAGTCTTCGGGTCAGCGTACTACTGCACTCCTACCCCAAACTCTTGGCTCATGAGACCGATTTGCAAATGTGTTACGGTAATGTAATAATAATAATAATGATAATGATAATAATAATAATAATAATAATAATAATAATAATAATAATAATAATAATAATAATAATAATAATAATAATAATAATAATATCTTAACAGACCAGACAGTGATTCACAACAGACCGGATTTGGTTGTGATTAACAAGCGTGAGAAACATAAGCTTATTGATGCTTCTGTCCCAAATACTGGCAACATACAAAGCAAATACACTGAAAAAATCAGTAAATATGCAAATCTTGTTGAACCCGTTGAGAAACAGTGGAATATGAAAAGAGTCAACATTATCCCGATAATTGTTTCAAGCACCGGAGTCATCCCTAGGAGTCTGATTGGGGGCCTTAAGCAACTGGGTTTGAATGAAGACCTGTACAAACCCATGCAGAAGGCAGTTGTTATTTCAACAACAAGGATATTCATGGGAAATTCGTGGGAAACAATGTATTATAAACTCTTTTTAAAAAATAGATGTATTGTGCTTTGATTTTGTGTATCTGTGCAATTCATTCAAATGTACCAATAAGATGAGAAAATAATAATAATAATAAGGTAATAAAAAGGATAACATTTGCAATTTCCAAACATTCAGATGATTTATTGCAAATCGCACCTCCACCACTTTTTTGTGTACTTCGCTCTATTCTGAAAAAAAATAAACAAACAATTTGGGGACTTTTTGGGAAAATTCAGAAAATTGCCCCAAAGACTTCATGTAAAATAATATCCTCAAAACGTAAATGTTTCGTTTCAAATTCGCAGAGCCTTGAGTCGGGCAGGAAATATTCATTTTGGGAAAAATCCGATGTATGGTTTCTGCGCTAGAGTTATACATAGACGAACAAAGAGTAAGAAGTTTTGAAATAAAAATTCTTTTTGGCCTTATTGGTTCAGAAAATCTAACTATGGTAGGTCTAACTAAACCTATTTTAGGGTGGAAAGCCTTGGCCTTAATTGTTGATTAAGGGAAGCAAATTTTTTGTTTTTTTAGGAAAGAAAGTCTTTCTCCCCCTGATTCAACTTCGACAAATACAACAGCACCTTTCTGCGCGCCTCTACGTGTATGTATGTATGTACATGATGTGTCTGAGCGTATGTGATTATGTGCATGTATGTGTGTATTATGATAAGCCAGAAAGACCCCGGTTTTTATTAATATGAGCGACATCAGGATACTTAGCAAATATTATGTCAATACGTGTAATTTAGGCGTACAGAATGTGGGAAAGTCAAGGAATGCAGGTTGTCAGGGCGACAAGTAATAAACTAGTCCCGATAACATGAACAAATGTGGTGACACGTCGGAAGAGGAAAAAACAAAGACCCATGAAATGAAAAAACAATGTATGTGGAGGGAGATGTAATTGAGTGAAAATTCAATTTCGCTGTCTTACGACACGAGCCGTTGGCCGAGACGCATCTGCTTGGTACGTTGCGAACTCCATCAGCTGGGCGCGATATTATTTCAGACATAGTGACGGATGTAGAAGACAAGTGTGCGGAATTGTGTTCGATCTTTTTCGAAGTCGTAATATCTGAAACTTAAATAATTTTTAAAGTATTTTAAATATGAATTGGAATTTGGAATGTACTTATATTCGGGAAAGAAATTAGAATAGGGAAGAATCGTAGATGATTGCAGTGAGATTGATGAGATTGCAGTAAGCAATTATTCTTGAACCTTAGGCACTACTCGCGCAACTTTCCTTGAACGATGGATTGAGGAAATGCGGGCGGAGTGGGGGTATTAGTCACAAAGTTGACCACAAGAGTATTTACAGTAACGCCAACCTCCGAAAAATCAAAGTCAACCTGCTACGTGTGCGGCCAGATCAATCGCTCTGGGTAGGCAACAGCAGGGACACTAGATAGGAGTTTTAGGTGCCTCCCTTGGAGGACCTGGACCTGCCTCAGCCATTTCCTTAGATATTTATAATAAACCTGAACAGAAGTTCTTTACTATGAAAGCAACTAGCTTTCACTAGGTTCTGTTTCGCGCCAACGACGTTTTAATGCTTGGAATGACATCAGTGATCGCTGCGAGCTTTTGCCTTCAACTGTTTATTGCTCAAGGGTGGGGAAGCAAGATCATCGTTCAAGAAAAGTTGCGCGAGTAGTAGTCACGAATAGATACCCACACGTGGTACAGAATAAGGATGTTTCGCGAACGCGTAATAAATTAGAAAAAATATTCAGAAAACCGAAAATGAACTAACAGAATCACGGAAAACATTTTAATTAGAATTTGACATTGAGAAACATTACGGACAATAAAATTGACATCAAGAAAGAAAACGTGATTGACATTTCACCGGAGTTCAACCGAGGAGTCTTCAATGCGCATGAAGATATCAGTACGCCACGAACTTTAATTTGACCTGCATAGGAAGAATAATTATTTTATCAAAAAATAGAAAGACAATAGGATGAGCTCATTTAGTATTATTATATTAAATTGTTAATATATGAATAATTTATTTTCTTGGAACAAGGCTGATAATTTGTAGACAGTTTCGATTAATTAAAAAAAAATTTCATTAACAGAACTTTCAGAAATTGCACGTGTGTAGAGACAGCACGTATGCATACAGCAGGGTAAGATTTAGCATGTTGTATGTTATAAATGGTAGTAAAATCAACATAATTAATCTTTCAGTATCAAGTAAATCTCTGAGCAGAGCAGGGCAAATCAATTACGTAAATATTCATAGAAAATAGTTAATGTCGAAGTAAATATTTATAGATAATAATCGAGTTCCAATAGTATGCCCAAGTGGGAAATAGTAATTAAATATTGTTAGAGATTCATTATCGAAATATTACAGTATATGTACGTATGTATGTATGTATGTATGCATGTATGTATGTATGTATGTATGTATGTATGTATGTATGTATGTATGTATGTATGTATGTGTGCATGCGTGCGCGCTCGTGCATGCGTGCGTTCGCTTCCATTTACTTGGCGATCTTCCATATCTAACTTGCCAATTCTGACGGGAGTATTTTCCTGGTACTTTTTTATTTTATTATTCTACCTATTTTCATTCAGTACTTCTATGTGAATTTAACCCGACAATAGCCCGATGGATGTAACGAAGTTGATCCGTCGTGATAAATTTATTTGGTCATATAGACCGTCTTTACAGAGGCTCGGTTACCTATACTATTTACGTATTTTATTTTTATTTCCTTCTCACGTGGAATTCGGAATTTTCTTTTCTGATACCAAGGAATAACCATACTTACTTCAAGTTAAACAAACATTGTAATCTGTATTCTGCAGCAAACACAAAAGTCACATACATAAATAGCGTTTTGTAAGTACGACAACTCAAAGAATGTTTGCAATAAAACCCTTATCATTGTTATTTACTATTCTTTTCCTGAATCCCTCCCCTTGCATGCATAGCTATTACCCTTCATTAAATCTTAATTCACAAATCAGTAATTTAATCCAAAACTTGATCATCATACATTTATAGAATTTAACATGTCCCCTTTTTTAGTAACTTTCCTTTGGGGTTCCTCTGCCCTCTTGAACGTCGTTCCGCGTCCACTCTAAGTTCCATTTTAGTTGAAATCTGGTCCAGACTAAGACGTCTTCTCCTCTCACACACGCAATTACAGTTTTTCTTTTCTACTCATTGCTAATTTACATAACACTACCAAATCGTAAACGCGTCTCTGCCACCCGAACGCTATCAAAATTCAAAATTTAAGTAGTATATGACTTAGTGTAGGGATCACAGAATTTTGAAAATGTGCACACAATTCACTTTTCCCCATAGCACGTCATACGCAGTTTTTAACTGTTTTTTTTGACGTAAAATAAATAAATAAATAAATCAAGACAACATCTGCCTCCGCACGTCACGGCGTCTGAATATCGTCTGCCCCGTTCGTTTGCCTTATGCGCTCTTCATCTGTCTTCTTCGATGCGTAAGATTGTACACAAAAACGTCTCTCCTTCGTCCCAGTACGCAAGCTATCCCCCTTCTCGTACATATTATAATTTTTGATTGGTCGTTCTAGCACTTTATTTAATTGTTCTTTGCTTATCGATTCCTAATTATTTTCGTAATTTACTTTTAGACTCACGGAAATTGCTCACGTGTCCAAATACTGTTTTATTTACCGATACATTCCCTATTTTCCTCTATACTATGTCGCCATTCCCTTGTATTTTTGTTAGTTATTACTGGATCAATTGCTTCTCCTCTGTCCCCCATTGTTGCTGTCGTTCTTTTTATATATTTTATCCGAATTTGTCGTTCCTTTGCACAATACTTGTGATAAATCATCATACACTACTCAATTGCTCACTCCTTTGTTGCGCAATAAATCGATACTAACGTACCTGATACTAACGGCACCTTTCTCTATAGCATATATAAAAAAAATCGGCCTAAGCCGGGATCGATCGAGACAAAAAATTCCGGTTTAGCAAGGTTTCCGTTTTATGCAAGGTGACCTGATATTAACGTTTGTGCCCTAAAATCAGTAAATTACATGACTTCATTATATTTCTCAAATTCATTATCATGTAACGTATTGATCGAAGGAATCATAAATAAATGAATATTAAATACTCTTCACTGTCAGCTTCTTATTTTAATTGAAAAATACGCACTTTTCTGGCTGTATACGAACTAGTTGCAGACTATTTCAACGCTCAATGCGTCACAACCCAATACTGAGACATTCTGATAACAGTCGCATGGCCTTGCGCAATGCGTATCTGGTCGAGGAGTTATGCATTTCAACGCGGAGCAGGGAGACGCGTGAATAGAAGCAATGCCGTATATCTTCTCACGCTCAAAGAGCCGGGATGGAGGTAAATCCCTAAGACGTACGCTTTGAGACAAGCAATTCCAAGGTCGAATTTTACGCTGTCAGCTGAAGCCCGGGTTCTTCACTGTCCGGCTGCCACGAAAAATAGCGTGTCGCAGGAATAGAGAATTTAAAACAAGCTTCGTAACAGATCCATTCATTTTATTAAGAATATCTCGCATCTCTCAGCCAATTGCATTAAACTCATAGGAATTCCGTTTTATAAAGATATTTTCCCCTGCAGGACATGAGAAAACCGTTCCGCATCCGCTTTGGACAGGTTCCTTTTTATGCTGTGTAAAATGCCATAATTTCATGGGCCAGAGACACGTTCCGGTTTAGGCAAATTTTACTGTATTCATAAATCGGCTTTTAAGACTTGTGAATGATCTATTTAATTCATCTACATCTCGTTTTAAAGCAACTTCAACAGTTAATCTAATATCCTTCCAGACCTCATTACTTCATTCACTCAATCACTCATTCACTCAATAACCTCATTGGGCGTTGAGCGCTTATTATTACTATGATAAGGAGTAATTTTCCGTTCCTTTTTGTCGTGACCGCCCGCGCGCATTTGAAAGAACCACCGCCGAGCGACGTCAGCGGGGCGTTACCGCCCCCGGCGGAAGAGGAAGACGACCGTTGTGGGCCGGCCTGGGCTGTCCGCGCGCGGCCGTCACGCCCGAGCACGCGGGTAGACTCGCCACCGCCCCTACTCCGCAGCTAGTCGGCGGGCCGCTAGTCCTAGCGGGCTATAAGAGGGCTCCGACCCAACGCCACGGCAGATAGCGAGCGGCGGTGTTAGTAATTGTATTCTGGCGAGTGACTTGGTGAGAGAAGAGTGGAGATCAGCTACGACGACGACGACCTGTGCAACGAAAGTGGAACTCTCTTGTGGATATTTGACGACTCGGCTGATTTTGGGACTGCTTCTGGACTACGATAACACGGCTTCGCTTTTGGTACATTCTTCTGGTGATACGGAACTTCAGCAATTGTACCTGGTCTTGAATAAAAATAGTTTTATGAATTCTTGCCTTTTGATTGGATACTACATATAACTATATAGATTTCAACAATGCTGCCTTAGTGTTGCGGGTAGAATTTGATTAGAATATTTAGGCGCGTTTTTTAACAAATTCTTCATATTTTTAAAGTTGAAGTGCATTTCGCCACGTCTGTAAAATTCTCTTTTTTTAGATACCTCATTTATAAAAACTGGTTGCGTGTGGGAGCCGCAAAACTCATCTATACGACTGAAATAATGAATGGAAAGGAAAGAATGATTGCGCCGAAAGTCACAGCAATAGAGTGCGGGTGAGGTTGTTACAATGAGTTCTGGAAATATTGAATTAATTTTCAAATGTTTGTCAAGAAAAACAGAATATTCCCCTCTCACTGATGTCCAAAAGCAGATTGTATCATTGCCCTTGCCTTCATTCATATTTCCTTCCTTGTTATCGATCTCGCTCTTTAAATTGCATAATTCCATGATCTTCAGAAATAACGTTGAAGATTTCAACATTCAAAGAAGTTCTTTCACACACGACATATTTTAAATTACTTTGGCAAAGTGTATAAACATTTGGTATTTCCGAATGGTTCATACAGTTTTAACAAATTGGTATGTTTTCTTTTCACAGGTGAACCTTTATCAAGAACCGGATACACGAAGTGGGCAAACCAACCACACAATTTTTTTGGCAGATATTGCGGAACAATAGACTCAAATGCTTTGCTCAATGATCAGAGGTGTGAATACATAACTGGATTCATATGTGAAGTTTCTGAAGAAAAAGCCTTCCGACAGATTAAATGAAAATATAACAAAAAATTATAATTGAATTTTTTAAAAAAACTGAGGAAAATTAAACTTGTAAGTAAATTAATTTAAGTTTACCATTCACATATCGAGTCTTTGACATGTATGAGTTACTGCAAAATTACAAATTTATAAAGTGATCTTCCATTTTTAAAATTGAAATTCAAAACAAAAATATTTTATTCACATATTGAAAACAATTCGATTATCAATCTGAGACCTAGTTCTTGCTTGCCGGTAGTCTGCAAATAAATATGAGATCATTCTAATTTCTCAAGAATGTAATCCTGGTCTGGTTTAGACCAATTTCAAAAGGAGTTAAGAGAATTTTTGTATTTGAAGAATTTATTTTAAATGTTTCGATAACAATGTATCTTAATAAAAAAAATCGAGAATTTAATAACAATTGAAGATACCGTGAGTATAATAAACTAGTATTTACCTTTCACAATCCCAATATATGCACTCTACATTTACTTAATAGAATTTTAAAATAGAATGGATTGTTTTCTGAGTTGTACATAAAATTACTTCCAATTAATGTGAAATAATTAATTAACGGAATGTCTAAATGAAGTATGTGTAAGTGCATTGCTTTGTTCCGTTATTTAGACTTAATAACCATAATTTTCAATGAAAAAGTTGTGGCATGTTAGCACGATACCTAAGTAATAAATACTGACCTTCCATATATTTAGCTTTATTTTATTTTGGAAGTAATGTTCTGTTTGACAAAAAATATGTTTGTTTGCATTTCTAAATTGAATACTCCTGCTGAAAATAGGAAAATCTATGTTTCAAATTTCCATTGTGCACAGAAATTGAAAGAAAACTATGCATCCTCCAGTCAGTCAGTGATGCTTATGATTTAGTTAAATATTTAGGAACTAGGGGGAAAAACCAAAAATATTTCTATTCCTATTTTCCATGTACGCAGAAATTGAAAGGAAACTTCGCAGCTTCCTCCAAGGAATAGGTGTCTATAATTTCGTTACACACGAAGGGACTCGGGAAAAATACAAAAACATTTATCCATAGATACTAATAGATTCTACAAGTAATAAACAATGCGCACGCGGACAGAGAAAACTGTAGCTGCAGGCCACGTGAGAGGTGTCATTTTTTTTAGATACGCAAGAACTCGGGCGAACTCCAAAAACAATGCAATAGTTCTGAATTTGACTGAAAAATGCAAATAATTGTTGCAAATAACTGTACACTACTAGCGCCTAAAACATTCGTACCATTTCCAAATTTAAGAATCCTATCTGGCTCTAATTGAAGCATGAAAATTTTGAAAAACATTCTTTAAAATTTGGGGGTACTTAAAGCCCCCCAGACATTTTTAAACTTTTCTCAAATACGGCTCCAAATTTGTTCTTAAATATCTTGTAAGAATATAGTAAAATGCACCTATAAGCAAAACTATCACGTTATTACAAACTTTAAAGTTTTATTTTCCTGCACTTCGTTTGAGGCGGTGTCAATATATAATAAGGCGGTAATAAATTAACTTATTACAAATCGTAGAACATTAGTAATTTAATTCGTTTATTAGTATTAGAGATGGTTATGAGAAGACTTTCTTTCTCTTCATTTTGTAATTTTCTAATGTTAAGTTCTTGGAATTTTTTAAAATAATGAAGAGTTCAACGAAAAGGAGACTTGTGCCATTCTTTTCAGCGTCCTTTCTTGTATCCGTAGAAGGAAAATGTTAAATTTGGAGAGGTTTTTGAGAAAATAATTTTTTTCTGTAAATTTCAAGCTCAAATAAAACAAAATCTACTCTTTTTTTAAATAAAGTGTACGGCGATCTTTCCTTCCTTTCCTTGTCCTATCGTCATCCTTTAAACACACACCTACACTAACATGTACCACACTACCACACATGCCGGGAGACCGGTCGGGGACATAGAGCTTGTCCCGACTGGGGCGGTTAGTCGACGGTAGGTCGGCGCCGGATCTCGCCATCCAACGGAGGAAGATCACCGCCACCTTCCAATGAAAAAAACACCATTTACACACCCCCAAACCACATTGCACCACACTTACGGGACTAATGGCTTCAGTAGTTGACTTACCCGGAATCACTATCAATCAATCAATTGAAGCAACATGCTTTGTTAGAGCTTGAGATAATTCTTTGGCCTTGATTGTAAGTAAACTTATAAACCACCCATATTAAGTAATTTTGTATTTATGAAGAAATGCCAATAAGTGTCTGAAGTTTTGTTTTAATGGGCACAGTTTGGGCACTTTCCAGCCTTAAGATGCCATCGTCCACTTTGGTTATTGCAAATCACCTAATCGGCGTTATGATCAAATGTTTATTTCAGCTGTTGCGTCGTAAAAATGGCTGCACCAATCTTCGTTTGCACAAAAAATAACAGGCTTTTTTCTGATCTGAAAGTGTAACAAAAGCTCATAGAAGAAATTCTAAGAGATTCGTAGAAGAGTTTAAGCCCATAATGTGAGTGCAATGTTTCTCCTTGCCGAAGACTTTACCAGTGGACTGAACCATCCAAAAGCTGTTAAACAAGTAGGAAGAATAAGAAAGGAGCAAGATATTCTTGCTCTTCTCTCAAAATAATCTATTAATAAACAGAATTTAAAGAGTAGTATTTAATGAACTGTGGGATTCCGCACTCCAAACGTTCGTAAGAAGTGGCTCACCTACCAAGTGGTAATTTGTGTGTCCCACCTTTTGAGTCAGAGGCTTTGCAGGGAGGCGTTGCTAAAATAATGATAATAATAATAAGAAGAAGAAGAATAGAAATAATAATATACCTAAAAAATCATCTTATGGGTAAAGTCGTTTTGCAACTAGGGTAGCTTATGATTAAATCAAAATAAACTGACTAGTTTATAAATTGTATTTTCTTTAAATTATTACACTTACAGTACTTATTTTTTGTAGTTTCCTCCGCTACTTTATACTCATTACTATAGACCGGATTCTCGTATTACTGCATCTTTTCTTTACTAACTTGAAATTGAATGAAGCCTTGACAGAAATTTGAATCTTGAAATGGACGTTATTTTAGTACTTGTTTTATTTTGCACAAAATTGCACGTTTGGGGGGTTACTGCACCATATTGCACGTTTTGGATAATGCTGCCTGAGAATTACACATTTTGAAATTTTACAGGACGAATTTGCAAGATTTATACTTTTATTACATAAAATATAATATTTATATTATCAACTAGTTTTAATGTCTTTTCTAAAGGTTTTATTTAAGAAAAAAATTGTTATAAAATCCCAGCAGTGCATTCGGGTTGTTTGTGAAACGCGAGTGCCGTTTTTATGTATCAATTCTGCGTTTTTAACCCTATGAACTGAGTATCTGTACCATTCATACCTATAGCCTCATTAAAATTTCTGAGTTGTTGCAGAAGAGTTTGGTTGCGGTCACTCAGCAAAAGCTACGTTCGGGGTCTATCTTCCCAAACGGATCACACCGTTATGTCAGTCTTCACTGAACGTACAAACACGAGACGGCATGCGCAAGACATATTTGATCTACGTCCAGGCGCAGGGCTTAGCGACAAGCGCTGCATTGCGTTTCAAATTCATTGAATTTCTCGGAATAAACGTTGCCCTGCGAGGTACAAGAAAGAATGAAGGCAGTTTTTGACTGGTTTTAGCAGCGTGCACACGTACGTCAGAGTACGGCTCGGCACACAGACTAGTACATAAGATAGAACGTTTTCCTGTCTGAAACATATTAGTTGATAGAAGGTGTAATAAGTTCTCGGAAAATAATTTGAAAATAAACATAATTGTAAATTATAATGAAAAGAATTAAGAACAGTTCTTCTGTCTTTTAATTATTTTTGATTTCTGAAGGTATAGTTGTATTTTTGTATTTACTTGTTTCTGTTTTTAAGCTAATTTAATTTTGTGTGCTAATAAAATTTAAAATGTAAAATATGGTTTGTTTAAACAATATGTACAAACTTAACTACAATCAAAACACTAGAATTATATTTCATTCACGTTAAAATTCACGCTCAAAATATAAAAATAAGTTGATAAGTGGAATTTTTTCCGCTACTTAACACCGTTTTGCAAAGTCTTGATCTTTTTATTGCATGCTATTGCACATTTTGGTGTTTTTGCTGCACGTTTTAGAGCGTTTTACTGCATAAAAATCCGGTCTTTACTCATTACACTGCATTATTATCTACATTGACCATATTGTAATTGTACGATAAATGATTGTCAATAACTATTTTTCTACACACGTTTGATATTGTTTACTGCTATTATACTCCACCTTAGTTACATAGATAAAAGGTGAGAATGGAAATAAAGGTATAAAAATAAGAAAAAGCTCCAAAAAGTCACTAACCAACAACAAAGGTAAAGTAGCCTTAGCACTCCCGCCGTCAGCAAGGCAGCAGGTCGATATAAATGTCGAGGGAACGTCTGGTCGCGGCCGGACACGGAGTCTGGTGATGAAAGCCAGTTCTCTTGGGGTGGACGACCAGACACCACTTCATTACCCGAAAAGCTGCCCCTCTCGGCGGTTCTCACTGCCCCCTCCCTCGCCCTTGTCCCGGCCCTGAGGCTTCTGACAGACGACTTTTGTTGTACCTCCAACCGAGGAGAAAGCTTAAAATAAACGTCTGCGATGGCGCAACAATTCAATCCAGGACCTCTCAGCCGCGAAACGCAACACCGGCAGTCTTTCTGGATATTCGATTGATTGATTAGTGATTCAGGGCGCGTCAACTGCTAATGTCATTAGTCCCGTAAGTAGTACTTTTTTATCGCGGGAGGTAGCGATAATCTTTCTCCGCGGGATGGTGAGATCTGGCACCGATCTGTCTAGGGGGTTTCCCCAGCCAGGTATCTCCCACCAGCGGGACACCGCGTCAGCCGAAACAAGCTCTAAGCTCCCGACCGCTCTCCAGGCGTGTTTATTAATGCATTGTATGTAAGTGTTATTGGGTGTAAGTAAGGAATGAGGTTAGGAAAGGGAAGGAAAGATCGCGCGAGGCCCGATGCCCTTTTGCTATGGTACTAATGTGACATTCGATTGGTACTGATAGGAGAAACAATGGAAAACTACCGATTAGAGCTGCCAGCCGCTAGAATTCTCCTCCAGACAGCGACTGAATTCGACCTATCTATTGGCTAATGTCAAAGATCCTGCCACCGTCGAGACTCGAACTCTTAAGTCCTCCCGGTCAGAGGCACTGTAGTGACATCAGTTGATACCTTGAGCCCCCCTCGATATTCGAATATGTAATCGACGAAAATAATCCTTAGAATGTTCTTTAATGATCAATTTTCACTTTTCTACATAATTCCCATACAATTGGAAACATTTCAGCCAAAGATGAAAAAGTTTTCTGGAGCCGTTACAGGAGAATTCGACACTGTTTCTTCAACAGGCGTCTCGCAATCCTCTCCACTTCATTGGAACCATAATGATGGCCTCGCAGATCTTCTTTCATTATCGGGAACAGATGGAAATCAGATGGCGCTAAATCTGAGCTGTGTGGAGGGTACCCTATGGTGGTGACATTCAGATTCCGAAGTTGCTGTGGTGTCATGTGAAGTGAGTGGTCTGGCATTATGCTGCAGGAACACATTTCTCTTTTCTTTTCGGACCCTAGTCAATCATCGATCCTGGGTACCAATCGTGCTCAGATCTTCCGATAGCCAAGTAAAGCAATAAAGTGACTCTCCCGTTCTTGTGAAATGTCGATTATGTTTGCATCTCTTCTCTGGCGATACGACGACTGTCCTGAATCAGTCTGCCAACGTTTTACCTATGAAACTCGATGGTGTCATGTGAAGTGAGTGGTCTGGCATTGTCATGCTGCAGGAACACATTTCTCTTTTCTTTTCGGACCCTAGTCAATCATCGATCCTGGGTACCAAACCTGCTCAGATCTTCCGATAGCCAAGCAAAGCAATAAAGTGACTCTCCCGTTCTTGTGAAATGTCTTGCATCTATGCGTCCTGAATCATCGTTTTCTTCTCATGTGAAGTGAGTGGTCTGGCATTGTCATGCTGCAGGAACACATTTCTCTTTTCTTTTCGGACCCTAGTCAATCATCGATCCTGGGTACCAAACGTGCTCAGATCTTCCGATAGCCAAGCAAAGCAATAAAGTGACTCTCCCGTTCTTGTAAAATGTCGATTATGCTTGCATCTCTTCTCCTATGAAACTCGATGGTGTCATGTGAAGTGAGTGGTCTGGCATTGTCATGCTGCAGGAACACATTTCTCTTTTCTTTTCGGACCCTAGTCAATCATCGATCCTGGGTACCAAACGTGCTCAGATCTTCCGATAGCCAAGCAAAGCAATAAAGTGACTCTCCCGTTCTTGTAAAATGTCGATTATGCTTGCATCTCTTCTCTGGGCGATACGATGACCGTCCTGAATCAGTCTGTCAACGTTTTACCTAAGAACCTCGGTGGATGCTGTCACAGGACGACCGACTCTACTCTTGTCATGCTGATCCCATCTCAACAACTTTAAACTTACTCGCCCAATCACGCACAGTGATAACTAGACATCGGATGTTTAGGAAACTGCCTATTTTTTTCTAGAGAACTTATTTAAAGGCTGATAATATATGTCCACGAATCATGACAAGTGATGACATATGATGAAGTTTTATAATGCTTATTTTAGCATAAATGCCTATTTTTTGCATAAATACCTTTTTAGGACTTTTTTGCCTTTTATTTATTATATTTATATACAATGCTAAGATATCGTAAAATCGGCGATGGTCCAACGTGACCATTCATTACGAAACCTTCTATTCACGTCTTGAAATTTAAAATTACGAGAGAATTCCTGAAAGTACACCAACTGATTTTTGTCCATTTCCCTATTTCACAATGATATGATGCCATGATATGAGAACATGGACGATTGACAATACGCCGAGGGAACCGAAATTTTAAGTGAAAATAAATATAAATTCCCAGAAGTTTTCATTGTTGCTAGTGTTGGACTGCTAAAATGTATGCCAGTCACATCGTTCAGATATCCTTCTCCGCATTCAAACTGATTTTGTCTCCCAGTCGTCGCAAATTTGAAATAGTGATCCTTGAAAAGTTACTGGTAATATGTAAATATTACTAATTAATGGAAACTGTTAAGAATAAAATGTAGAAGAGTTGTAAATATGTAAATCTATTTTTACATTAAAATATACGAACTGGTTTTGTGCATTTAAGTTTACAAAATGATATATACAAAAATTACAATTTTCCATTTTATTGTGCATGTAACTTATGACAGTGTCTTTTTCCTCCTTATTCTTGACTTTTCAGTGCCTTTTTAGGCGCCTAAAAGACGATTTTTTAGTGCCTAAACATCCGATGTCTAGTGATAACATAAACAAAATCATCTTAAACAGCTTGCATTCTATGATGAAACTCCTTTGGGGTGACAAAATGTGCTGTCAAAAGTTCAATGGTAGCACGTTGCTTAAATCGCATAAACCGACTTTCTTCGCAGGGTTCCGTACTTCACAATTTAACAACACAACCCTTCAATTCTTAGGCATCCCGCCAACAAAAACTATAGAGGAGAGTCTACTGAACAACACAGAACCTGTCTCATACAAGTCCTGCCATCTGTTGAGGAGTTAGAAAGGAGGAGGCATTACTTTTCATTCAACCCTCATACAATTCGTACAAATTTTCTATTCTCATATCGTTAAAATTTGCGTTAGAAACAAAAAAAATCTTTGCAAAACCAAGTCAATTTACGTCAGAGCATGGTTGAGCTGTCACCAACGGCGTGGCAACCGTCTGGGAGGAATCGATTCTCTTGCTACGAAAGAAGTTTTTTTTTGGGGGGGGGGGGAGTATTTAGGTCGCATCAACATCTAGGTCATTAGCGACCACTATTGGAGTTAACGTTATGGTAACTATGAAGATGAAACGAAATGGTGATGATAAGGGATGGAAGGATGAACACAAATACAACAATGCCCGAGGCGGGACTCCCGCAACCCTTCAGTCCGAGATCACTACGACAGTACTGCCTTAGCGACCTTGGTCACAGGGCCGACAGAAAATGGTTTATAAAACACCGAAAGAGCTGGAGCGAGAGCTGCAGTTGTGGATCTTCTGAAAGAAAGACTTGAGGCTTCACCTCGCAGGATTCGTCGGGAACCGACGTGGTCCACTTGATGTCAAAATGCTTTCGTCATAAAACTGCGTTTAAGGCGAGCCGGAATGTCTCACCAATGTTATATAATGTAAGGAACATTTTCTCAGAAACTATTAATTTACAGACTTGAAATGTGATGTGAGAGTAGATTCATTATTTATAAGTATTTTAACGAAGCCATTTTTTAAAAATATTAGTCATTTTTATAATATATTTTTTTGGTCACGGTAATTGGTTTCATTCTTAAAAATACTAACATCTATAAGAATATTGTCTAAAGTATTTAACATCTTATAAATCCGCCCCGTTTAAGTAAATATTAATATATTAATAAGCCGTTACATAAACTGCTTTGCTACATGCTCTGTTGATTAGAGTATTCTCCTATTAGTAGTTTTTTAGAAAATGTTCCCTAAAGACGAAAATTTTTAACTTATGGGAAATGGCTCCTGAAGTGTTCAGTGCATTTCTGGTACAAATGCTGAACAAACACGAGCACCGATATTTTGACGCTATTAAACCCTCAATTCTTAACAGAAGCAGTGTGTCTAACACTAGAAAGCAAACCATGAACTTCTTTTCAAAACGAAAGCAGAAAAACACCCACGACATTCAAGCTACGCCCACAATGTGTCCAAATGCCACTTTTACACAACGTAACTTCAAAATTAGAAAAAAAAATACTTAGAGATATCATATTAAGATGAAACGTGGCTTATTTAACACAAAACTATTAAGTAATTAATGATTCAAAAAAGTTATTCATTTTTTCCCATTCTGGCTCCCCTTAACTCGAAAGCAGAATTCAACAGCATAGTTTTTATATCACGGTTTGTGCTTATACGGATCAAACTAAATTAAATTCCATGTTTCCACTTGTAACACTGTTTCAATTGCCGTATCTACAAATATGAACACATGATGTTACACATTTAGTACGTCACGTCAAAACGTAGTTACAGTCAGTGGTGGCTCCAGAGAAAATTTTGAAGGGGGGCACAAAATTCTTGAATGGGAATATGCAGGCCAAATGCAAGCAAACAGTGTGTATAGTGTACGTCAATAGGTAACTCTGGACATCCTACTGCAGACAGCCGCCATTTGTAAGTCCCATGTAGCTGTTTTCCCAACTCCAAAGCATTGAGCTTACGTCAACAATATGGCTACACTTCCGGACACAGTTCTCGGACATTCGTAACAAATAAAGGAAAACACGGGACATAAGTGACGAGCTTTTTGAATTCTGAAATCGGAGAAAACCTGGCGAACAACTATTTTAATATAAAATACTATACAAAGGAAAAGAAAGATGGATATGCTTTATTTGGGAGGGCAGTGCCTTTTGAACATTCCAGCCCAGCTGTAACTGGTTACAAATTGTTAAAAATCGACTTCTTTCTGATGAACGATACATAAGAATCAAATAAATGAATAAGTGAACAATACAAAATTGGAAGGCTGCGAGACATTCCGAATATTTTACAAATCTCACTTGAGAAAGGTAAAAGTTGGATACAGTAATGATTCTGTGGAAAAGTAATCATAAACAACCCACTGTCATTGCTACCGTAGGTTAGGTAAAACTGAACTATTTGACGATTTCGGCCACTATATCCTTAAAAAGTAGGAACAATTTCCCACACCCATTGCACACAAGTAAATCATAAGGGCTGGATGATTCATGGGGTAGGGTCGGCGTCAACGAAATTACAAATTCTAACGACCGAGCTGTGAGGTTACACCACTCAAGCACTGGAATTGTCAACTTTCTCATACAAAAGTTGCATCAACCGAAATAATTTCATTATTATGTAGCTATTTACCTAAACATCCACATCAAAACTTTCTTTTTCACTCGTATTTCTAATCAACTATTACTGAACAACTATACTTAATAGTTAGGTCTTCAACTGTGAACAAGCCATTAACAAAACTTTATACTGTAAGTCAAATATTTATTTGACTTGTAACAAAACAAGCAAACGAGTCGAAGGTAAATAAATAATTTAACCAACCAGGAGTAAAAACACAACACAATAACACTCGAACTGGAGTGTTATTTAGCCATGACTACGCTCCGACGTACATACAAAATTAATTCTGCCGGAATCAATTATTATAATCTTATAAATTATTAATGAGTTCTTATGATGATGATTTCTATTGTGTTCCACTTACATATATCTACAATACCACAATTTTTCAACTTATATTTTTGTACAACAGATTTGACAACAGTTTGAGTTTTGAAAACTATGATTAATAAGAGTCCGTCAACCACAGTCAGCAACATCATGCACCAACGCCTGCACATCTTCACCATAGTGGCACCAGCTGAAGTTGCACTGATGTCACTTCAGTGCCTCTGACCGGAAGGTCCCAGGATCAAGTCGCAACGGTGACAGGATTTTCGGCAGTAGCTAGTCAGCTAGGTCGAATTCAGCCACTGCCTGGAGGAGAATTCTAGCGGCCGGCTGCTCTAATGGCTAATTTTCCATGGTTTCTCCGATCAATACCAGGCAGGGACAGTACCCTACCAAACGAGCCACGGACCACGCGCGATCTTTCCTTCCCATTCCGTGTCCTATCCTTACCCTTTACACACACTTACATGCACTACACTACCATTTCATGTTGGGAGACCAGTCGGGAGCTTAGAGTATGTCCTGGCTGGGACAGTGCTATGATGATGGGAGATACCTAGTTGCGGAAAACCCCCGCAAGCTGATGGGTAGATCGGCAACAGATCTCGATCCAGCAGGGGATCGCCTGGTGAGAGAGTTAACTTCCTTAGCCGACGGTAGGTCCAGCGTCGGTGAAAAAGCATGCACTACACGTACGGAACTAACGACCTTAGCCATTGACGCGCCCGGAATCACCAATCAATCAATTTCACCAAAGTGGCCTAAACTCTTCACCCCGGGAGTCACGAATCATCCCATCGCCCTTAATTCCCAATGCTCTTTATCACTACCCCGTTCTCTCCCGTCCAGACTCGAAGCGACGACATACGCCGACGATATCCGCCGCCTCAGTGCAATTCCGTCCCTGGAACGCGCCCTTCTAATTTGCGGCGAGCACACCGCGCGTTTTTTTGGACGCTCCCACCCCTATGCCGCCCTCGCCCCAGAGCCACTGCCTGCCCCGCCCACCTCCTCCAGATGCGGCCTTCAGCACCCCGATAGCCGCCGACCACGCCCACTATCTACACTTGAGGTCATTGCCACTCCTTGTCGCAGGTTAGTTAAGTTAAGTTAATGCCTTATTTTACGTGGCGAGACTCGGGCCATCAGGCCCGCTCTTCCGTCTAACCACGCAAATTTCGCTACGCTCCTTTCACCACCTAGCGGACAAAGGTGGTATTAGGAGAAAGGTAAGGTGCAGTTAATCTACTACATGGGACAGCCGGCTTTACTTCCCCTCCGAAGGAAGGTGTACGAAGGATTTTTTCGCCCTTAAAAATCCACGGCTTCGATCGGGTTTGAACCCGCAAACTCGGGTCCGATACGCTAACCGTTATACCACCGAATCCGGTCCCAACCAACACCCACTCTCCCCGTCCCCGTCCCCGCCATTGCCTCAGCCCAACTCCCAAACCGCTGACATCTACGCCCTCTGCAATTCCTCTATAATAGGGCTGTCCAAATAGGAGCCTGCGGGCCGCATGCGGCCCGCGGTGCCATTTATTCTCGAGCGGGAGTTGGGTCTATTCGGGGTTTAGACAAACGTGAAAATCCCTTGCATTCATGTCGGGCGAGAATATTGCGCCTAGCACACACGTCATGTCAGTGTCAACAACCCTTATTGGTTAAATTTTCAATTTTGTTAATATTAAAGATAATGTAATTCATAATTGTTAATAGGTTCAATTAGATTTAAGAATTCTTTTCTACTAAATTCAGAAATTCAAAATCATCCCAATGTGTTTCACTGCGTTATGCATGGTAGAGCCTCATATATGCATGGTTACACACACATGTTTCATAGCTGCCGGGCAAATTGCCGAGATCATAAATACGGGGTCACGTGTGGATCGCCCGAGCAATGAAATATGGCCCGCAACGATATTAAAGGTTTTAGTTGTGGCCCTTGAGGTCTTACAAGTTGGGCATCCCTATTCTATAACTACCATGGGTGCTCCACAGCCGCCCATGTCACTATCCTCATCATTACCGCTCACCGTCCCTCCTATCCGCTCAACCACCAACCTCACCTCATCCTCATCCTCATATCACCTCACCCTCCACCACCAACTCCAACCCCGCTCACCATTCACACTCGCGGTCCTCGCCGCCATCCACCGGCTTAGGTGGCTCGAGATATCAATTGTTGCTGTATTGTCTTTGACCAGCAGGTTGTAGGGTTAGTGGCACGATTTTCGACAGTAACTAGATAGTCGCCCGGCTGCTCTGATCGGAAGTTTTCCGAGGTTTCTTCGATCAACACGAAATAAATGTCGGAGTAGTACCTTAACAAACGGACTGCAGACCGCACAATTATTCCATCCTCTTCCTTGCCATATTGTCACCCCTTACTTACATTTATACACACTACACTACACACATGTCGGGAGCTTACGGTTAGAGCTTGTCCCGGCTGGGGCGTTGCCGTTGGTGAGACATACCTGAAAAATCACCGAATCGCCGATCTCGGGGTTTCTGTAATGTAGTGGCACTGTAGGTGACGGCGAGTTAACTCGGAGGACCTGAGTTCTTCTCTCGGTGCAGAAAATAAAGTTTACTAGTTGGACACACCTTTGAGGGTTTATGTAGTAGTGTTAAATAGCGGATCAGTTAGAAATAATGCGAGATTATATGTGATGTTGGAGTATCACTAATTTATAACTTGATTAAATGTTCACAATCATGTAAAATGTTTATAAACGTATTAATAGCAAACATTTTTAAACTTTTGTGTTACTATAAATAACTTTAAAGCAGAGAAACTAAAATCGAATGATGAGGAATATTTCATTAGAGAAATCTCTTTCCTTACCAAGAAATAAACTTCTGTTCTCAGAACCGCCGTATCAGTTGCCGTCTTGTAAGAACAGCGAGGGCAGCGCCGTTACGTAGCAGCTTGCGGAGGTCACCGGTTTGACCCACGGGCGTCAAAGATTCAACCCAATGATTGGGTCGCTCAGACAGGAAAAAAGCACTCGGCACATTCGGGACTATCATTTTCTTTCCGTAGTGTGGAGCATTGAAATGTGAGCAATGTATCTTTGACATTTGGCCTCGACAAATTTTCTGCCGAAAGTGTGTGTTTGAGAGAGGCAGAGAGAGGGAGACATAATCAGAGCAAGAGACAGAGAGAGGGAGAGAGATACGGACGGACAGGTACGGACAGAGAAAGAGACGAAAGAGAGACAGAGAAAAGAGAGAGAGAGAGAATGAGAGAGTATAGGCGCGTGTGTACGTGTGTGCACGTGTGTATGCGTGTACTTGACCGTGGACGTGCGTGCATCATTAATTTTATTAATAAGTATCTCGCAAAATTATTAATGAGAGGAAGTTTTTTCTCTGTATGGATGGTGAATGAGCGACATTATTTTCTATAGAAAATACCGGTGTTATATCAATATAACCTTTATGGACGTCCACATCGGTGTAGTCGTCCTATACATGAATTTTTCGTGCCTGGGCGAAACCCAATCTTTGGGGCCGAACTATTGACGCCTGTGAGTCGAAACGCTCGCCTCCGCAAGCTGCCGTCGCAATGGCGCTGCCATCGCTGCTGCTCTTAAAAAGCGGCAACTGATACGGCAGTTGCGAGAACGGAAGCTTATTTCTTGGAAAGAAAGAGTACTTTCCTAGTCTTTACTTAAATATGCATCATTCGATTCTTGTTTCACTGCGGAAGTGGCCCTCAAGTGAGGACTGGACCGTAATCGATCGTTGACTGGAATATGCAGTCTCGTACGGACGGGCGCCGATAAACTTAATGTTCACTGTGCGTTCCCTCTCTGGTTCAACTTAGTGGAGTGACAGCTGTTCGGTAGTTGCCCAGTTCTCTTCCACGTGAATGCCGTAGCACTAATCTAAACAACGTGAGACGAACTTTCTGCGATTTTCCTGTCTTGGTCAACCCTCTTTATCAAATCGGAGAGGTGTTACGAGACACATATTTCCCCAACGAACGCCAGCCGGGAAGAGGTCACATCCTCAGAGGATTCAATAGGTTGAAACAGAAAATTTAAAAAAAATTGTAGACGTCCGATCAGATTCGTGAGCATGACTTAACAACATTGTTCGATGAAGAGCAATTCAGAGAGTGAAAGAATTAATTATTTACGAAGAATCCTTTATGATACAATATTCCCACTGCTAACCTTATGCAAAATAATGGTCCATAACTTGTAATTCAGTAATACAATTAAGAACAAAAGAGAAAACACTCTTCCAATCCTTGTCAAAATATTTCATATTCAAATATTTAAAAAATGTTGCCTTGCTTTAAAAGCAAACTTAGTTAAAGGTAGTCGTACACGCCAGGACTGGGACGCTTTCACGTGTCTCTTCACTGACACAAACTTCTCACGAATGCATGAATGCAAAATAATGGTCCATAACTTGTAATTCAGTAATACAATTAAGAACAAAAGAGAAAACACTCTTCCAATCCTTGTCAAAATATTTCATATTCAAATATTTAAAAAATGTTGCCTTGCTTTAAAAGCAAACTTAGTTAAAGGTAGTCGTACACGCCAGGACTGGGACGCTTTCACGTGTCTCTTCACTGACACAAACTTCTCACGAATGCACGAATGCAAAATAATGGTCCATAACTTGTAATTCAGTAATACAATTAAGAACAAAAGAGAAAACACTCTTCCAATCCTTGTCAAAATATTTCATATTCAAATATTTAAAAAATGTTGCCTTGCTTTAAAAGCAAACTTAGTTAAAGGTAGTCGTACACGCCAGGACTGGGACGCTTTCACGTGTCTCTTCACAGACACGAACTTCTCACGAATGCATGAATGCAAAATAATGGTCCATAACTTGTAATTCAGTAATACAATTAAGAACAAAAGAGAAAACACTCTTCCAATCCTTGTCAAAATATTTCATATTCAAATATTTAAAAAATGTTGCCTTGCTTTAAAAGCAAACTTAGTTAAAGGTAGTCGTACACGCCAGGACTGGGACGCTTTCACGTGTCTCTTCACTGACACAAACTTCTCACGAATGCACGAATGCAAAATAATGGTCCATAACTTGTAATTCAGTAATACAATTAAGAACAAAAGAGAAAACACTCTTCCAATCCTTGTCAAAATATTTCATATTCAAATATTTAAAAAATGTTGCCTTGCTTTAAAAGCAAACTTAGTTAAAGGTAGTCGTACACGCCAGGATTGGGACGCTTTCACGTGTCTCTTCACAGACACGAACTTCTCACGAATGCAGGAATTTAAAAGAGGATGTCACGAAATCAGAAGTTCAACGCAACAAGTGCCAACTACTGACCAAGAATACCTTCGTTCCAACCAGTTCCGTCGGCTTTGCTTTGTTCCCGGACCACACGGAGTCAGGAATCGATTTTCGTGGACGGGTCTAGGTAAAGAGATAAGACCTCAAAACAAGTTTTATTGGCGGTTTCTCGTTGAAGAATGAAACAACCTGTTTATTACCCGCGCACGTTTTCTTCAACTCTCACTTCGCTTGTTGCAAGAGGAGTGGGGAGTTTGGTTATTTTCACGAAAGGAATTTTATTTCAAATTTGTGGTTCGATTTACAATGCAAAATAGTTTCTATTACACGGGAGCAAACAGTTATGGTTATCAGATTTTGTCTACAACGCTCGTTGGCATAATTTATTCTTCATTCAACTAATGTTGGCAAAGGAGTAGGTATTTCGGAGATCAAGAAAATGTGGCGTATAATAGTAGGATAATAGTAGGTTATCCTGGCACCAGAGACGAATCTACGGTATGGAAGGCATGGCACGTACCATGGGCGCCACTCATAAGGGGCGCTATTTAGAGTAGACCCGCTAAAATAAACAACAACCCTAATTTGAAGTATCCTGATAGGGGCGCGAATATTAAGCTTGCCATAGGCGCCTGCATACCTAGGTACGCCTCTGCCTGTCACCGCAAAGGAAACATCGACGGCTACCATGTCCTGGATTGATTGATTAGTGTGTCCGGACGCTTCAACTGCTAATGTCATTAGTCCCGTTCGTGAAGTGCAAGGTTTTATTGGGGGAGATGGCGGTGATTTTCCCTCGCTGGATGGCGAGATCCGGCACGGATCTACAGGTGGCTTGTGGGGTTCTCTCCAACCAGGTATCTCCCACCAGCGTAGCAATGCCCCACCATGAAGCATTGAAAATAATCCTTACCTTAATGCATATTACATTTCAGTTCATACATTCGAATGAACAATAAACGTGATTTAACATTCTTTCAAATATATGTCTGACCGGTAATTACAATTCAAGCTACATATCTTTCTTACAAGAACTGACACGTTCGAACGCTACTGTCAGTTCTGTACCATATTTAATCACTTTTCAAAGACGTCAAACAGACTTTCTTCGAAGAAAACGACTGCATTTTGCGTACACTTATTATTACGTGCAAACATTGAAAATGTTCCGCTGTAAAATTTCCTTGTCAGTCATATGCAACCTTATTATTCTGAGGCCGTGTTATGTCACCATCAGTAGAGTCACCTCTACTTCCTCATGTCATTAGACTTTTATTTAATTTCTCAACTTTGTGTAACGTATAATATTTTCACCAACAACAAAATGTTTTCTTTTCACAAGCGAACCT
Organism: Teleogryllus occipitalis; assembly: GCA_011170035.1. Lineage (NCBI taxonomy): Eukaryota > Metazoa > Arthropoda > Insecta > Orthoptera > Gryllidae > Teleogryllus > Teleogryllus occipitalis. The sequence goes on along the minus strand of BLKR01003058.1, from coordinate 110,842 downwards.
TTATCAGAAATTAGTGTGAAATGGCGCCCTGGCGAACCCAGCAAAGGAAACGAACATTGCGAAGCGATAGATAAAAATGCCTTGCTCAATAATTGCAAATGTGATAGGAAAATTGGGTTACCGCATTCTTCACTGAGTTAGGGAAGAAACAGCTTTTAGACAGTAAAAGAAATACAATTCAGCTTTGCCACTTTTTTATATATTATGAACACAGGAATGACTCATGTATGTGAAAGATAATATGGTCTCAAAATGTATAAGTGAGGAAAATGTATTTTTTACAAAATATATATATATATATATATATATATATATATATATATATATATATATATATATATATATATATATACGTAAATCAAAATTACTCAAAAAATGCTTATCTAACATATGACAATACGTATATCTTTGGATTCGTCCTTTTACGCTCGTCATGACAGACTAAAAAAATACAGTTCAATTTAAAAAATAAAGTTATCTCAATATCTCGTAAAATACAAGTGAGAAAATGGAAATTAATATATGTATAAAATAGCCCCATTTCCGCATGCACTTCTGTGAAAACTGCATTGCAATAACGTCAAAAACAAACAGATTTCACAAACAGATAACTTGGACTGAAACTGATTTAATGATACATAGTATTGAAATAGTTTTAAAAGTACACTGTATAATATTACTTAAAACATACTGAAAATTAATTACTTCTCTTCCCAGCGAATTCTTGGGACTATCCTTCACTGCCTCGTTTATCTGTATTCCTTATATCAGTTTCAATGACTTGTACCATGGTGATAATTTTGGTATCTGGCTGCATTTAAATCCCCGCACAAATCGTGACTGCAAACTGGTGCCTGAAGTTGGATACAACGCGCAAGAGCCCACCCATCTCTTTCATGGTAGGACCTCCAGCGGGGGTCGGTTGTTTTTCGCAGAAAGTAGGTCTTCTAGAGACACTCAGCAATTTCGGCATGGTCTCCGTCCAAGGGTATAAGATTTTAGTAAGGTGACTATATTTTGAAATCCTAAAACCGAGACATCTTGTTTTTTTGTCACAAAGATAAAAGAGAACGTTTAACAATATTTTATCACAAATATTTAGGTTTACAAATTAAGATTAAATAAATGAATAAATGCATAAATACGCATGGTGGAAATAACACCATGTAAATACCACCATGGAAATAACACCATGTATTTCCACCATGTAAATACGTATAACTTTCATGATGTAGTAGCATTCAAATCATACCAATCAAAGAGTTCCTTGGAAAGAAACATTAGAAAAACAATTACACATTTGCTTAATTTGCACAGTCATTGTTTACGAAGTAGATCAGTACTTCTCAAGCAGAAGGATCGGATTACGGAATTTCTCCATAACGATACCGTTAGCGATAAAGCTTATACAAGTTGAAATGACACCATAACTGCATTATCTCTTCCTAAAAACCACAACCGTCTCATTAAACACTTATTACGTGGCACGTGAGCACAATATCTTGTCGCACTTAATTTTTTTAAAAAACAAATGCGGGAAAAAGGGAATATATTATAATAAATTTAATATTGTTGACGGCATTTTATGCTAACATGCCAATGTCACGAAAAAGGAACATTTTAGCGTCCCGTTTTCCTGTCAAAACAAATACGGGAAAGGACTCAAAATAAGGGACTGTCCAGGCACATACGCGACGTCTGGACACCTTATATTTTAGTGAAATGCCAAGTGTCTAAAAAAAGGGGACGCACTCGTAAAAATAAAACGATTTCGCATTTCTCTTAGTAAAATAAATACTCCGTTTGATTTGTTTTATAAACATATGACAAATAGAAACCGAAACTGATTCTTTTCGCTGATCCTCTCTCACTATCAAAAATTTCAAGATATTTTGGTGGAGTGTTTAAAAATGAACACTAATAGACATAATAAACAATAATATTGACAGTTTTTCTCAAATTTCTTTTTTTTTATTTCTCTTAATTCAAATATGTTCTTATCTGTCCATTAAAGTAATTATCTATACCCGATTTGAATTTGACCTTTCAGTTTTAATGAAACTGAGGGTTGAGAGGTTAGGTCAATAAAGTAACTTATACTTTCTCGTAAACATACGCATACACGGAGTAATATACGTAGTATAGAGAAAGTTGCTGAGGAAAATCGATTTCGAGATTTCAACCGAAATACACATTTTGGGGTCACCTGATACCGAAAAGTGTTTTTTTTTCAAAACGTCCGTCCGTCCGTCCCTCCCTCCCTATATAGAGGTATCAGTAGGGATAATAGGGATAGGTAATATAATAGGGATAGGTATAGGTCGGATTTTCACAGTTAACTCTGAATTTTCGAAAATTGCAGAAGTTTTAATTTTTGTCAGCGTCTTTAACGCGCGAATGTGCTATTTACATTTATTTGATGTTGATGTGTGTATTTTATTTGTATTTCTGTATCTCTGATCCGCCTGCATCGTTGCAACATGCTAGCAATCTTTCTAGAGTTTTTCCTCTTATCCTGGGTTATGCATTGCGTAATGTGTTATCTTTCATATCCTCTTGCATGGTTAAGCACGTTCTTGATTAATCGGAGTTAACTTGGGTATGGTGGACATGGCATGAACGGATGGGTATGAGGCATGGCATGGGGCGGATTTCGATGACCTAAAACATCGCCAAAGAATAATCAATAAAATGCTTCAAAAATGCCCTAAAACCAAAGAAAAATGACGTAAAAATCTTATAAAAACCAGTTTGGAAGAACAACTCAAGCTGTTACTGATGTAATAGAGGCTTCTTCCATTCGTTCGAGTGAACTCAGCTTTGCAAACTTTTGGTTTGGACTCTTCTTTACCAGGAAATCTCTGTCTCAAGTTACCCCGAAATCGGCCAAACCGGCAATGATACTGATATACGTCACAAGGATTACATAGAACTGCTGTCAAAACAATGTCTCATGGTGGAAATTATTTCCACCATGCAATTTCTGAGAGAACAAATCGAATAGGCTACTGAGTAATTCTGTGAAGAACATTTGTTGCATATCGTAAATACTATTTGAAGCAAGTACCATTAAAAATGACATTAAAATAGATGACATCAGCCACAAATACATTAAAAAAAGACGAAAAAGGTAAAAACTTATTTATTAGTCGAAATAGAGAAAAAAATGCAAAATAATGACCTATCAAAATGAGTCATTTCCTTTTGTCATAGCATAAAATGAATTTATATACAAAACGGCATTGTTCTAAAGTGAAAAGAAAAAAATGGTATTTCATTAACATCCGCCCCCTAGTAATGAGTTTTGCATTTTGTGTAAGGTAACCTGACGTGCCTGTATTACTCGGAACAGTCCCTCTTTTGAGTTCCTGTACCGATTTTTTTTTTTTTTTTTTTTTTTGAAAGGAAAACGAGAGTCCAAAGGGGCTTCAGGTGCCAGAAAAAACAAAATAATCAACCAAGGAAGCTTGCCAGAAATAACCCGGGATCATATCTTAGGAATATGTAGGTTTGAATATCTTCTTAAGTTAAATGCAATCACAAGCTTCCAAGGACAGAATCTGGTGAAGGCTCTTGATTGTCGGGGTCCGCCCAAAGTGCCATCAATACCCTCGATGCGACGTCATGCGGACAGCTGAGAGCCTTCATTGTCATAAGTTATGCGAATACATCGAAGTTACTTAATTAGCAAGTTCATTTCAACTAAATTATTAAAATATATTAATAAAAAAGTATAGTTCTGCATAAAAATGAGGTAAACTATTAGTTAAGGAAGTGGATTTATTGTGCATGAAAAATTGTTAATTCCTAGAGGAGAAATGCCGAATTTAAATTGGTTTACGTCTACGACTTAACTACAAATTTGTGTGGTCCACATCCTTGTGAGAAATATATTTTACTGTTTCGAGAAAAATGTATTGTATTTATTTATTTGTTAAATATACATCTGAGTTTGTATTTCAACTCGAAGAAAAGTGAATACAATAAGTAAAAGGAACTGAATCGAAGTAAATAGACAAGATGAACAATATACAGTAATTTGTTATATAAAATTCTGGGCCTCTGAATTCTGATGTAAAAGGTTGGGTTTTGGTCCAATAAAAAATAAATACTATGGTATTGCTCTGTCTATTGGGCTGTCAACGTTTCAGTAACAAAATGATGGCTCTATATGGCTTCATATGTAGCGGAAATTATATCAGCATAAATACCATAGTACATATTTATTGGACCGAAACCCAAGTACTCTTCACATTATATACAGTAAATGTGTACGGTTCAAGAATTCCTCTGCGCATATTCTTTCCTCCAAATTCTGAAAGTAATTATTTTTTTCTGATTTAACACTTCAACGTTAAAAAACACTAAAGATCGAAGAAAAGAAACACCATGGTGTACAAATCGTCGGTATATATTGGACAGGTACTGCTTTCCCACTCTCAGTACTATCGCAGAAAACCATAGTTGGATTTAAACATAGGTTCAGTAGACGTAAATCAGTTGTTACGGTGTCATCCAATCAGGAGGTATAAGCCATCATAGTGACGTCACCGTAGTGACGTGTGAGCTCCCGATTGCTTGAAACCGTAACTGCTGATGATCTGTCAAATGAAGCTCTAAATAAATCAAAGTATGCGGATGCGGCCGCCAGGGGTGGGGTTGTAGCGTATGAAGCCGATTCAGGCTTCTGCATTAACGCATTTTCCTCTCTCCAGACGACACGTATCTCATCTATCAGCTCCACTTCGTATTCTGGCTGACGAGTCGACAATGAATGCAAGGTAGGCCATTCTCTTTACGTCTGTCCACTCTTTCAGTTAAAGTGAAGCACCCTACGATGTACTAAAATAATGCTCACATTGAAAGCAAATATGCTGCTATTTATGTGTTAGAACTTGGCAAAACTTCCCATTGTCGGAGAGGTTTCGCAAATGTTTAAGTGACATATTCTTTAGTCTATGCTATCTTTTCGCTTTGTCCCAACCTTTTCTCAGCTGCCATTTATTGGCGCCTAAATGTCATTTTTTTCACGTTTACTCAATTTTTCGGACACCTAGCAGTAAAATTGAAATATGATTATGAATAGTTTACAAGGGTAAAATCAAGCTCTGCACATTTTCATTGGAAAATGTAAATCCGTTTAAAGAAAATCGTTTGGCGTTGCTGAAAATGCGCATTTGAACTCATTTTCATCCAAAACTCATCCAAGATCGAAATATTACTTCACGAAGACTATAAAAGAGTAAAACCTCATCATATACTATGCAAAATTTTATCATCGAAAAATGTGGAGCAGTTTTTGCGAAAATCTTGTTTAAGCATTACTGTAAATGTGAAATTTAATGGTCTCTTTCACAAAAAAGTTTTGAATAATTATCAATGGAAATCATTTAAAGCACTTTGACTCACAAATGGAATAATGTATATACATTGTTGTTTGTTGATAAAGTTTCTCGAAAAATCGAAATTTTTGGATGAAAATGAGTTTCAAATTCGCATTTTCAGAAACGCAAAAACGATTTTTTTTAAACGGCTCCAAATTTTCCAATGATAATGTACATGTAGAACATGATTTTACTCTTCTAAAAAGTTATTTCCTATTTCAATTCTACTGCTAGGTGTCCGAAAAATTGAGTAAACGTGAAAAAAGACATTTAGGCGTCAATAGATGGCAGCTGAGTAAACGGTGGGACAAAAGCGAAAAGATAACCCAGATTAAAGAATTTGTAAACAAACTAGAACGAGAAAGTCTGTGCCATTCTGAAGCATAAGTAGTTTAAGTATATCATTGTTTGGCGATTTTTGACGCAAATAATTATGTTGTGGTCTTTACATGATCTAATATAAAAGACGTCATAAAACACTAAATATCCAACGTTACTTATCACATAAAGCGCACATTTAATTTCCGAAGATCTTAAAACAAACGTCTCAATTCTCCATAAATTGATAAAAGTTGACCCCAAAACACATAAATTTAAATCTTAGAAATTTTCATATTCACTAAACATTTGCGAAAGCTCACCAACACGGGAAGTTCTGCCAAGTTCTAACACATAAGCGGCAGTATATTTGCTTAAAATGTGAGCATTTAAAGAGTGACACCACCTCAAACGAAGAGCGGGAAATTCGGGTTTACTATTTCGAATTTTTTTCTAATTTTCGAAAATACAGCGAGTGCACCGAAAACAGAACCGGCACCACTTTCTTTACTGTTCTTTGCTACGCGCGTGAAAAATGTAAAACAAAATTCAGTGCTGTTTCTGAATAAATAATTATTTAAAATTTAAAAATTGCCAATGTTTGAAGCCATATTACGCACAAAATTGTCAGATTTTCAAAAAATTGAACATGACCTTATTTGAAGATCTGTTTCTGATGGATACTTTTCAATTAGAAAAAAAATTATATTCATAACTGAGGTTGTAAGAAGACGCCAAAAAAGTTTGAATTATTGTAATTTTCCAAAAATCAGAGATTTCAACAACCATCAGGCATACACTTTTAACGCCATCCGAGGTCAAAATTTTATAAAAAATTGATTTTTGCGAAAAAAATAGTTACAAAAATTAAAAATTGTCTAAATTTCACGCAAATTACGCGAAAAGTGCTCAAATTTTCGAAAATTGTGCGTGAACTTAATTCAAAATCTGTCGTTAAATAATAGATTTTATTAACGAAAAAGAAAATTGAACTTTTACAATTTTCGAAAAATCATGGATTTTAACGAAATCTTCACATTTAATATTCTCTTCAACTCTTCATTCAACTCCACCATTCTAATAACATCCTTCACACCATCCTCAATATACATATAAAAAATGTGATGTCATTTTTTAATTTCGAAAACGTTCCAGGGGCTTTAAGTAAAATTCCTCCCAAAATGTAAATATCGGTTTCAAATTCAAGAAGCCACGACATCAGTCAGATCAATTGGGGAATATCAATTTTTTTAGAAAATCGGCGGAACGGTTTAGCCGCTAGTGTTGTTCACAGACGGACGGACGAACGTTTTGCGGCCAATCGATTTTAGGTATCAAAGACCCACAAAAAATTGAATTCTGACTATACAACGTGTTATACAGGAAGTAATTTACTATATATTGGGACAAGATTTATCCACATTTCGTTACCAAGGCCCACCATAAACAGTTCTTGGGTCGAAAATTCCTCGTTTTCTTCGCAGCTTTACAACTCTTTCTCTATATTGGGTAAGCGGTAGCGAGAAAATAAAGCAATTCAATAATTTCTCTCTACAACACCGACAAAATATTTACCAGTGGCGTGTCTTTCATGTATGCAAGGTACGCACTGTCTACCTTATAACGTAGAAAAACTAGAGGTTCTACAGAATGACACAGACTTTCTCATAGGAAATTTTTCTAATTTCCTTGGTGTGGACTGGCTTTACGATAACGACTGGCTTTGCTCCATTCTCTGGCCAGCTGCCATCTATTGTCGCCCTAAGTACATTTTTTTGACATTTTCTCAATGTTTCGGTTTCCTAAAAGTAGAATCGAAATATTACCTCAAGAATATTAAAGAAGAGTAAAACCTCGTCCTAAATAGAAATTTTAATTGAAAAATTTGGAGCAGTTTTAAGAAAATGGCGATTAAGCATTACTATAAATGCGAAATTCGAAGCTCTTTTTTGCAGGAATTTATTGAGTTTTCGAAAAACTTCAGTTAAAGACATATGAAGCTTCAGTTAAAGATATTTTTCCATCACAAATGCAATAATGTAAACAAATCTACGGAAATGCGCATATGAACGGCGTGAGACATATTTAAAAAAATATATTTGTGTATTTTTTTTTAAATAAAAGAATACACCAAAATGAATTTTATGTTATCTTAAACCCGTAATTTTCACTATTCGTACACAAAATTTGAAGGAAAAATTTGGAGCCATTTTTGAGAAAATGGCATTTGAGCGTTTCTGAAAATGCGGAATTTTGAGCTGATTTTAACAGAAAACTATTGAGTTTTCGAGAAAGCTTGTCTATTATTATTTGAAGCACATGTATTCATAAATACAATAACGCGAAGAAATCGCCTCTAATGCAAATATTACCGAAATATGCAAATATTGCAAATAAATGCAAATATTACCGACGTGAGAGAAGTGAAAAAAATATTTTTCTGTAATTAAAAAAACAAAAGAATAGAGTAAAATGGCGTTTATGTCATCCTATAGGGTTTGTTTGGCACTATACCTACCAATTTTTTTTTCACGGATAGTACAAGGGACGCTAAGAGAATGACGGAGGTCTCATTCTCGTTGATTTCTCTAAATCAGTGGCGAAGCTAGGGGGCAGGGGGACACCGGGAGGCACCATTTTAGGGGTGACACCAATTATAAAATTTGATAGTTCAAATTATATAATTTTAAAGATTTATTTTAAAAAATTTGTAATTCTAAAATTTATGTGTGATGTGCAAAATAATGAGCGAGTAAGTGCTGTTGAAGTACTAGTTCTAGTTGACTGTTCGACAACCCTGAATTTGAGCATTATGTGCGATGGGAAGACTCCACATTGTTATATGTTAATCGTGGAGGCCTATGACCAGCGCCTCGCCACCAACTGGGACACACGTAGTGAAACGGCCACTGCACCTATTATTGTAATCTACAAGTATTTGTAGGGTGTATGATACCCTATCGTTCGTGGATTGGCTTTGTCATTCTCTATGATCGCGCAGTAGTGAGTTGGTTCCTCGATAAGGAAGGTGATGTGGCACTCGATAAGGAGGAAGACCTAAAAATGTAAACGATTTTCTTTCACAGGTAAACCTTTATCAAAAACCGGATACATGAAATGGGGACCTGGCCAACCAGACAACGCAGGTAACGAGGATTGTGGAACAATAGATGAAAATGCTTTGCTCAATGATGTTAAATGCGACTGGAAAACTGGATTCATATGTGAAGTTCAAGAAAAGAATGCCCTTGGACAATATATTGTAAATCTGTAAGAACAATACCAATTTAGCATCAAAAATTTGAAATAAATTTGTACTACAAAATTACAATTTCTCTAAGTGAACCAATAACCTATTTATCTTCGCTGACCGCATTCCACATACTAGAGTTAAATGCAAAAGCTAAGGCAGCAAACTCACACAAGAATTACTTCAATTTTTAAAATAGAAATATATTAGTTACTTATGTCCTCTACATTACTCTTTAAGGATGAGGCCGGAAGTTTATCTGCGAGGCGCAGCGATAGCGCAGCCGAGTCCTTCAAGACTAGTGGAGGACGTGTAACATACAATTGTTTTTTGTTATTTCTTGTTTTTCACTCATTTTAAAGCACATTCCACTTTCTTGAAGGTAAAAATTGCCTCGATGTTCTGTAGGAAGAAATATTGGCGCAGGGCCTGGATACCGTTTATAAATAACAACCGCAGTGCGCGGACGAAACAAAAATTACATTTTCAGAATCGGTTTCTTGTAATATTAACGAGGATATAAATGTCACGATTTCATGTGACATTGGGTGGTATGAATAAAAAAGAAGCATTTGCTCAGTGTATCTTCTCGCGAGCATGAGCATTTATTCTGAGAATATTCTTCGACCAATGAGCATTTGCTCAACATCGTATGAAAAAACAATATTCTACGACTTATGAGTAGATTCTCATGGCAAATTGAGAATATTCTTATTTGGCTATGCAGATAATGCGATTTCCCCCCGTCCTGAAATACAACTTGCTTTAACTTATTTCGTTTGCATGCGGCCAGTGCCGTTGTTTATGAAATCTACCGTTGTTAATATTATGAGGAATATTTTTTCGATCTTAACCTTCAATTTTCACGCGTAGTGGAGCAAATAAAATCCGGAAGCGTTGTTTCAGTTCCCTAAAGCATCTATGATAAAACCCTCTCGAAGAAGAACTATACATATTATAAGCCCTTTCTGATTATTTATGACGTAATTCAACATGGACAATACACTAACCTTCATTTAAAATAAGCACGGCATTGGAATTGTTAAATTTTATCAATTCGTAAACGTCTGAACCTTTTCATATTCTGGAGTCTTATGCCTATTCAGGCCGGTAACATTTACACTAGCAGTCCTATTCACATTTACCTGCATTGCATTTTCGCTTGAATACTCTTTACTATTAATAATTCATCCCCAAATATTGTTTTTTTTTAATACGAATGTGCGTATAATACACGATGCAGATAGAGAAAATAACATGTTTTTGTTCTGGCAAGCTACCGAACATCAGCTCGGAAAACGCGAGTAAAAGTATATGCTCATTTTTATTCATACCACCCACTGTTCAATCCGTTCACCTCACTCTTGAGGTAATGTCAAATAAAATACTTAAAGTTCCAACAAAAAGAAAGTATACTGTTCGTACGTTCTGTACGGCAAATCAATCGGCAAAATGTTACCAACTCCGCTTCCGCGGAATATTTTGATCTGTATTCGCGAACCACCAATTATATCTAATACCTTCCTTAAGGTTTCGCCATCTTATAATTCCTCGAAGACGCTACTAATTTGGTATTTAAACAAGTATTTCATTGTAAATATCACAACTTAATCGTCACGCATCCATTTCTTACGAACTCTGGCCAGCTTCTCTCAAAACAAAACTCGTCTCCAATCAACCACATACCTCAATTGCGATTCTCTTACGAGTTGTTACAATCGTATAAAGTTCATTTTCATTTCGTGCCAAGATGAAAATTTTTAACTTTAATATATCTGTACCACAACCATTGTAAAAATTAATTTTGTTTGCATTCATTCTCAAACGTTCTGTTTTGTGGCAACGTCATATTTATCTACAGATTTTCAAAGCACTTGTAAAATCTTAACCCAAAAGTCCGCTAAACTATTCTTTTGTATTCGAGCGTTATAAACGACCTTTTCTGTTGCAAGAAATCGTTCATAATCGGGCATTTTATGGCACAAATGACGTATTAGATTTTATCGCACGAGTAATTACGTCATCACACATACAACCAATCGCAGCGAGAGGATCGGGGGAGGTAGAGGTAAACGGAGCAGCCGACCACCGTTTTCTCGTTTTTCGTCGTTAAATATCAGAGACATCATAATAAAGTTTCGCAAAATTATGTTTGATTATCTCATAAATTTATAATGCTGATATACAAAAAAATTGCGTATGCAACTCGTTTATAATGTTGCTTTATTGCATTCGTACAAATTTGAAAACTCGCTCCTGACGTCGCTCGTTTTTTTAAACATGTACTCATGTAATAAATCTTAACATTATAAATTAATTGCATAAACTACTATTTAATGGACTCGAGCATTTTAACGGACGCGCTCTTAATTTATGGACGCGCTCTTAGTTCGTTGTTTAAATGGTTACAGGCTTAGGATCTATAGACGCCTTTTTATCGACCTAAATAACTTTTTTTTACTCCAGCATTATAAACGATTTTTTTTCGATAAGAAATCGTTCATAAAATTACATCTTAGGGTAGGGTGACCAGACGCCCCTCCCGTTATTTAGCTTCAGAAAATATAATTTTTCGGAATTAAATGGAACCAAGAAGAGTTTGCCAAGAAGAGATTTTTCTTAAAACGCCACGAATAGGAAAATATTCAGTTGAAACATCTTTCAGATATAAATTGGTGGAGTCTTTATTGGCGAAGACAAGAGATAAAAGTAACCACCAGCAAATAAAACACTACCCAATATAACTAAAGATGTAAAAGGTCATATCGAAAGTTTCCCAACGGTAAAAGAACTCACGAAAGTTTACGTAATATTTGGATCCAAAACTGAGTATAAATAAAATGTAGAAGTTATGTAACAGTAAGTGTAAATATGAAGATCTGTACTATGCATAACAAACGAAAGTGCAAAAAAGTTGAGACATCCGAAGCTACCAAAAATTACGCTGCTCTTATTAAAAGAAGACTCCAACATAGCCAAATCCAAAGATAAAGAGCATTTAGTGATTGTTATTTCGTTTGTCAGATTTGATCGGCAGTCGGTACTACAAATACTATCTTGAAATGTCAGCCAGATGTAATAAATAATATAAAACATTGTGTTTATAACCTAACAATAAATGAATCAGCTCCGCCAAATACTGATTATTTCTTTGCATGGATTGAAATAAATGGAAAAGGTGACTGAGGCGGACATTAGCTCATGCTTGCTTAAATACCTGACAAGTCGTCCAGAAAAGGTAACTGAGGTTTCTCTATTATCCGACAAGTGCGACGGTCAGAACCGAAATCAACATATTCCTGCACTTTCATTGTATTTGGTTCAGAATACTCATCTTAAGGTGTTATAACAAATTAAAGAAACGTGGCCACTCGAATATAAAAGTGGATTCTGTGCGATTGAAAAAGCAAAAAAGTTTCTTCCTGTCAGTACAATAATACTAAGAAAAATAGAAATCCAAAGATATTAAGAAAAATAGATTCAGGAATACTGTCTGAGAACATATTAACAGGATACTCGTTAAATGTTTCAAGTTCTGTAAAGCACATCCGGGCATAATATTCTTCAAATACAATTACACAGATGAGTATGTCACTATCTCTCTATGGGAAAAGGTTGCCGTAAAATGGTACGTAGTAATTTGCCCAAAAATGTACCACAATCAACTAACAATCAGTCTGTTGGAGGAGCGTCACCTGCCTAAGTTGTGCCGCACAGGAGTTACATCAGAGTATTTTCAGTTAGAATCGGGGGGGGGGGGGATCTTGCGCATCGTATCCAACTTCAGTCAATGAGCTTCAGACACCAGTTTGCGTCACACTATTAGCGGGAATTTCAAATATAGCCAGATACCAAAATCAACTCGTAACAAGACATTGAAACAGTTTTATGAAGCATTTCTTCTAAATATTGCATCTTGTACACCTTCCTGTTAACTTTGATTGGTTACTATTGAAAAATTTGTACCACTTTCAAAATGTTTCTCAACACTTCTCGCCCTCCATGCAACATGGCGGCCAGCGTTTGGTCTGGCGGTCCTATATACTACTCGCGCAACTTTTCTTGAACGATGACCTTGCATCCCCTCCCTTGAGCAATAAACAGTTGAAGGCAAAAGCTCGCAGCGAGCACTGATGACAACGTTCCAAGCATTAAAACTTCGTTGGCGCGAAACATAAGCTAGCTAAAGCTAGTTGCTATCATAGTCGAGAACAGTCGCGGCTCGTGGTTTTCTAAATGGGGTAGGCTGCAACTGTTTAATTGCTGGGGATGGGGTGCACCGCAGCACATCTATGTTAACGTTACATACTTATAATATTTGGCTTACGTTAGTTTATTTGTTTATAAATGAAGTCAGCTCTGCTCTCTTTCTGTTCTGCAAAGTAGTCTATGACGAGTTCATTGAAGTTCGGTGATGACAATAACTCCTTTTCAATGGAACACATTGCCAACGCACACAGTCGATCTTTCATTGTGTTTCGAATGAAGGTTTTCATCCTTTTGAGAGTGGAAAAACAACGTTCTGCAAGGGTTTTCACCTGTATCCTCGAATGAAGATCCAAATTGTTACCACGTATATTGTTCACTGAATTCATTTTACAACAAATACACCAACACCAATAAAATCCATAAAACTACCCAACACCACAAATGAAGCAAACGCAGCTACACTAGCACACTATGACTTACGAACAATTCACCTACACCGCTAACAAGACAACAGACAACCACTTAAATTTCGTACCATACAAAAACTGCTCTGTGGTGCGTACCTAACGGCACTTCAGAAAGCAGGGCGTGTCGATTTTCCCGCCAGTTCATGAAGTTAATTCGGGGGTAGTACTAGATTTTCATTTATGGGGACAGCAGGGGAACGTGTTCTTTGACAGAGTTTTGTCTACGTTTTTCATTAGGACTTGGTTTTTAATTAATGTATTTGTATACACATTTCGATAAAGGAGTAGCGATCCTACCGCGTATTTGAACAACTAGTTAATGCTCAGTGCTTCTCACTGAGCTGCATAGTATTGCTATCTGGTGAGCACGCCGTTCTTCACACCCTACGCCCACCCAAGCTTCGGCCGCGCCCAGGTCCTGACCCTTGAAGGCTGCCAGGCCGCAGCCTTCGTCCGCCCGTAAGCCTGTGCAGTGAATGCATGACGTCACGCCCTCCTCGTTTTACATAGGGGCTTATGGCAGAATGAAGTGGGAGCCTAACGCTTTTCTCTTCCCTGTCAACAGCTTCAAATGCGTTACGAACGAGCGTTGTAGCACTGTCATATAAAAATTTTGATATAATTATTACATAATATAACTCAGAAAGCCATTATTAATAAATAAATACATTTATAAATATTTTTTACATTCTTTTGGCGGCGATTTTTGTAGGGGAGGCTCCGCCTTACAGCCTTTAATGACGAGCCGCGCCTGGTCGAGAACTTCTGTTTAGCTTTATTACCGTTACCTAAAGAAATGGCTGATGTAGGTCCAGGTCCTTCAAAGGAGGCACCTAAAACTCCTTTCTAGTGTCCCTGTTGTTGCCTACCCGGAGCGATAACCTGGCCGCACACGTAGCGGGTTTGACTTTCATTTTCTAGAGATTGGCATTACTGTAAATACTCTAGTGGCCGACTATATAACTAATACCCCACTCCGCCCACATTTCTTCAATTCATCGTTCAAGAAAAGTTGCGCGAGTAGTACAGTATAATACATGGTCGAAGGTCTGGCGTTTCAAACGAAGTGCCCGTGCTCTGGTCACGTGGTTCGTGACGCAAACTGGAGATGCGCAGAACAAGCTAAAATCGGTGCACCGGAGGAACCCACCCAAGTAATACCACCATGGTTCGAATCGAAACCTGCCAATGACAGATGAAGTAAAGAACACTGGAAATAAAGATTCAGAGCGATTGAAGTTCGTATAGTGAATTTTCAGACTTTGTTTCTGATTAAATAATCAAGATAAAATATCTGCCGGGGCTATTACGTTACTACTAAACACTGTCTGCGAAAAACAGCTAGCTCCAGTATTCACTCACCATGCTAAAATTGCAGTGATATTGTTGCCAAATTATTTCAAAAATACGAATTTTCACCAATTCTATGGATTTACAAAGAATTCACGATTATATTGATGTGATAAAAATAATTGTTTTTTGTGATTTTGATTTTTCAGAGCCCTTCAAACTCAAAAAGTACGTTTTGATAAGTTAGCGGGTTTTCCTTGTAAGTATACGATATATTCTACGTGAAATGTCAAAAAAATTGCACGTTACGTGATCCTTTATGGTCCGTTTATAATACTCTTCGACTTCACGGAAAGCAGCTGCAAGCAGAGGGGAAATAATGCATCCATGGAAAGGGTATTTTCTATAATAAATTCTTTACGGACTAATGACAAGAACCGCTTGTCTGTCGAGAACGTCTCAGTAACGATTATTGTTAAGACTCTTTCGTGAAAAATATACGTTAAATTTCAAGATTACGAAGCAATAATGTACCACTTTCACAAACGGTAATTTTCGCACATCAATGGGCAGGAACAGGAAAGGTAGCAAGACAGGAAAGGTGACAGGAGTCTTGTCGAATCATCGTCTGTTGCAGTCCCAAAAATCTGATGAAGCAATTTTGCAACCTCAAAGACTCCAAATTTTTTCTTTTAATTTCTGTAAGAATAGAGTAAAATACACTTATAAAGGTAGATATGTCCCATTTTCAGGGTTAACTCTGAATTTTCGAAAATTGTTAAAAGTTTGTATTTTTTTCAGTGTCTTCCTACAACTATAAATTTGAAGAGAGAGATTTTTCCTTTCAATTAAAATTTGTTCATAAATAGTTCTTTCATTCAGGTCATATAGATTTTTTAAAAATTTTAGTAGTTTTCGTGCAATATTTGCAATTTTAAAAACAAAAACAAGATTTTCTCAAAAACGACTCCAAAGTTTTGATAGGGGTCATGCCAAATGTACCCTATACGGTGTCATAAACGCTTTATTGCTCTAATCTTTGTTATTTTTTCAAAATTACAAATATGTAATTGTTTTGACTTTTTTCTCACGTCAGGAATATTTACATTAGATGCGATTTCTTCACTTTATTATATTCATGAATTCATGTGCTTTAAATAATGTCAAATAATGTTTCTCGTAAACTCAACGTTTTCTTTTAAAACGAACTCAAAATTTCGCATTTTCAGAAACACTTAAACGCCATTTTTTTCAAAAATTGCTCAAATTTTTTTCTTGGATGGACTAATGGATACTGCTACTTCAAATGGATACTAATTGCACTGTTTAATATGATGTAAAGTTTATATTGGTGTATTTTGTTTTTTTAAAAAAATATAAAAATGTAATTTTTTCAAGGTATCTCTCACATACGCACATTTTCATCGATTTGAATACATTATTACATTTGTGAGTGGAAGGGCTTCAAATGACTTCCAATGAAAGTTGTCGAACACTCAATAGATTCCTGTGAAAAAGCTTCAAATTTCGCATTTACAGTAACACTTAATCCCCATTTTCTTGAAAACTGCTTCTAATTTTTCCATGAAAATTGCCATTTAGGAAGAGGTTTTGCTTGTCTTGAATATTCTTAAAATAATATTTCAGTTCCACTATTCGGAAACCGAAATGTTGAGAAAATGTCACAAAAATGTACTTGGGCGATGATAGATGGCAGCTAGCAAGAGGATGGGGTAAGTCCGTGTAACCAGTCCACACCAAGGAAAGTAGATAACCTTACTACGAGAAAGTCTGTAACATTTTGTGCAGACTGCACCTCTAGTTAATTTTGTTTAAACAATTTTTTCTCCAGATCCACACCAACAATTTCAATTAAATTTTCACCTAGGATAGCTTATAGCGTACTTAAGAGAACGATGCAAGTCTATAAATGTCTATTTCAGTAATAAACGTCTATTTCAGTTTAAATACCTAAATGTTGCCTATACTCCTATTGTGACATACCAATGTGTGGGACCTTGTATTGCGTCACATTTATTGTAAACAGGGTGAATTGTAAGGATAGAAATTTGTAAATGGCAGCATAGCAACGGTAGACGAGTTGTCGTCAAGGTCAACTAACTTCATTGCTTTGAACCACGGGGCGCGGCTAGTTGAAAAAGTAAACTGTTTGGGGATTGGCCGAGAAAGCAATGACAGTCTGGGGCGCGGCTAGTTGAATTTGTTAGTAATTGAGGGATTGGCTAGGCATGGAATTTTTTCTGACAAACAGTAGAAAGACGGACCGAGTTTTGAAGGGCTGAAAGAGGGGAATATGGATTCATTCCGACTTATGCCGTGGTGCTGAGAGGATAGTGTGTAGACAATTGATGTTGGGAGTTTGGGAATTGTGAACATTTACTTCGGAGCGTATGATTGTCGGACTTAGAATATTGATGGAAGGTGCGGAAATTGGAACTTGGAAATATTTCGAGTGCAGCAGCTAGAATTGTGAACTTACGTGAATTTGTCGGCAACAGGACTGGGAGTATTTGATGCAGATTATAGTTAGCTGAACTTTAACATTTTAAGTATACGCGTAGAAAGAACTGGGAACTTTTAAAAGGAAAATTAATTAACTCTTATTAACTTATGAGGCGGTGAGGATCAGTGACTTGAATACACTTGAGCCAGAACGGAAGAAAAGAAGATGGTATTTGGACCTGGAACCATCGACACCGGGGAAGATTGAAAATGGTCCTACGCGGCGACATCGGTCGACAACGCGCGAAGACGTGTACTGCAATATAAGGTTTGAGACTGGTCATGACCGAAAATCTCGTATTGTTACCAATGAAAATTGAATAAACTTACAAGTTTCTGTGAATAGAAAAGATGATTTTCATTTAGCTAATTCCAGCAAATGAGTAGCTAGAAATGTATATTTGCTTTTCAGGTTCCTCGGCCATTCTGTACAGATGGCAGATCGAATAATCGGCTATTAGCAGTCAATAGCGATTATTTCTTATAAGACCCATCGACCCACTTAGCCGGATATTAATTTAATGTAAATAGCAGTTGAAGAGTAATTTTAATACTTGAATTAACGTAATCTTTTCTTGGCGCCCATATTTTATAAATTTGGAGCGGGTTACGTTGAATTAATATTTAATAAAGTTAAAAGGGCAGAGGAAATATTTGATTTAAAAATAAAATTCAGACAGTTTGTTTCAAATGGCGCGCCAACTGGGGCTGAATTTGTTATAAATTGCGTTAATATATCAAAATCGATCAAGAGGAATCTGAACCAAAGAATTGGCATGAAAATCAGTTGTTAGTTTAAGGAAAATTTTGCCAAACCCTTTCATTGTGGTCAAGGTTAAAATAGTAATAATAGAGAAATTATATTTTAAAGTCTTGATAAAGAAATTACGATGGATACGAGAAGTAAGAAATCGCGATCTGAAAACTTGGACGTAATGGCGGCCGAAGCAGAACCTGTACGTGAATCAATAGAGGTAGCGTCGGAGAAAGAAGATCCTAATAGTTTAATAATAAAAATGATGGCGGAATTAAATGCAAAATTTGGCGTTATGTACTCCGATATAAATAATATAAATGCTAAATTAAAAATCATGAATGCGGGCGTGAATACTAAATTAGAAAATAATAATATCAAGTTAGAAAATATTGGATGAGAATTAAATAAACGTCTGGATGAAAATCAGGAAAAATTAACGCAGGAATTGGAAAACTTGCAAGGGGAAATTCGGGGAGAAATGGCGCAGTTACGTTCAGATACGTCAACGGAAATTAATAATATTTATTTGAAGATTGAATCCTTGAGTAGTTTGACTACGCAAATTCGTCAGGAGCAGGTACATTTTAATATAAAATTTCATTCAGAAGTGACCGGCTTAAAAGAAAATATGTCGGAATTAGAAGACATAGGGCGACAACAATGTGAAAAGGTAACAGGCGCGTATAATTCAGTTGTCAAAGACTACGCAGCTACATGAACATAGAATTGGCGATATTGAAGTTAAATTAGGAAATACAGATTGCCAGATACAATCCCAAATAAAAGAAGGGTTAAAGAACATTAAAGTAATAGAAAATGATAGACCCGAAAAGGAAATGGCGGATTTAAAACATCAAATTGTTCAATTAGAAAATGAAGTAATGATACGTACGCAGGGAAGCGTAATAACTTCGGCATCAGCTTTAGTTTTACCAAGCGATTTAAAATTTCATGGAGATATTAATGAGCAACCTTGGTCCTTCATTGCAAAGTTGGAAAGTTATTTTATGATCAATAATATCCCTGAAAGGTTAAAGCTACATATTGTCGAACAGGTGATGTCAGCCAAAGCACATCATTGGCTAATGTCATTAGTCCCGGAACCAGTAAATTATAAAGAATGGAAAGAGAAATATTGAAAACGGTATTGGAATGAAAGTCATAAATTCGACTTAAAATATAAATTAATGAGCGAAAGATTTAGAAAAGGTGGGGGCGGAAACCATGTGCGATTTTGCGACACGTAAAATTGCTGCATTCAAGGCTTGGGAAGAAAGGGCGGATACAAATGAATTAATAAGAATTATTATTCGTCAGTTACCAGAATTTATTATGGAATTCTATACCAGTAGATTCGGAAGATTTGATTGAAGGGCTAAGTCGCTTCGATCAGACATTAAATGGAGAATATGATCGGGTTAATAATAATGGATACAGCAATGATATGAAAGTAGATAATAATGGAATGAGAAAATCAGTGAATAATTATAATCATCAAGGAAATTATGGTTTAGAAGGGAAGGATGAGAGGGACAGCGGTGCAAAGATGGAAAATAAAAATATACCGTACCGTACAATATTTTCACTTATGTTTAAATTAAATGTGAGAAAAGAGATTATACTGTGCAGCATTAGAGTATCAGCATGCATTTAAAGGAAAGCTAAATGGTAGCCTTTTTTTGTCCGAATAGTCCAACAACGAAAGAGGATTTCTACAAGGATTTGTCAGAACAACGATGATAGCAAACATTCAATGAAGGTAACTCTCTTGTATACTTCAAAAACTTTCTACTCAAGAACGTAAATAAGGATAAGAAAAATATATAGTGCCTTTTTTTGAATACCTATTTTTCATTTTAAACTATTTTGCCTATCTCTTTCTATTTTTTTGTGCCTAAGAATCCACAGCTTAATGATGAATGATTCAGAGATAAATCATGGTATAATAGTAGTTTATGCAATTAGTTTATAATGTTAAGCATTATTATACGAGTGCATGCTTTGAAAATGAGCCACATTAGGAGCGAGTTTTAAAATTTGTATGAATGCAATAAAGCAACATTATAAACGAATTGCATATGCTATTTTTTTTTATACAACAGCATTATACATTTTTTAAAAGAATCAAACAATATTGCAAAACAACTTCCTTGTGATGTCTCGGGTATTTGACATCTGTACGAGAAAACAGTGGTCGGCTGTTCTGTTTACCGCTACCTCCCCAAGATTCTCCTGTGGCAATTGGCTGAACATGTGAACATGCAATCATTCATGCAGTAAAATCTAATACATCATGTGTGCCATAAAAGGCTCTTTTACGAATGATTTCTTGGAACAGAAAAGGTTGTTTATAATGCTGGTATACAAAAAATAGTGTTACATAACCATTATTAAGAGCAAGAAAGTATGTGTTGTTTTAGCTCTACTAGTTCTTTTTGCAGGCTGTCGAAACTGGTCACCAGACATTCTGCTATTGACAATAAGACCAAGAAACGTTATTCGAGTAATATTTACACAATAGTGTATACAAATTCATTTGACACAAAAGAGTGAGGAAGGGATCACGAGGTATTTAGAACACTGCAACAAAGCATGATGAATCATTTAAAGAGAAATAAGTGGTAAAAGAAAAACAATGAGTAATAACACAACAGGTTCTTTTATTATGTTTTTGTTAGATTATTTCAAATGTCAATTCATACAAAATAATGAAAACTTTTTTAATTCAAGTTTTTATTCTTCCCAACACGCACAAAAATACTTTCTCAAAAATATTAGCCAATTAAAATAAATTGTATTTGGTAGGATCGTATTAGTCTTCGGCAGAAGTTTTCTTTCAAAATCTCTCTGATCAAAAACTCTTTATCTTCTTTGATCATTATCATTCTCTTCACTGATCATTCTCATTCTAATTTTCTTTTTTGATTACAAATTTACATTAGAGCGACTATCTCCGTAACATGAGAATTTACCATTCTCCAACATTTGTACAACAAAGAATATCAGATCTTATGCCAAGTAATTCACTATTACTATAAAAAGAAGCAAAATTATCACTAAGAAAACTGAAATGCAAACACTTTGATGAATAGTTCACCCTTGCGATATTTGCAATATTGCTTGCTGTTGTATAAGTTTTAATATTAAAAATCTCACATCAGACATTTTTCTACAGATCTATAAGTATCACTTGTTCGGTATTAGTAACATTTTAAATTTTTACAGAATAAATTTCTGTGTACCTTCCGTGGAATTGTTTGAAGACTTTTCTATACAGCATACCTCTTGTTGAAATTCCTGAGTTGATTTTCTTCGTTGACAATATCAAGCAACTTCATTTCTTAGCAAGTGATGAGCTTGCGGGTACACTTGAGAACACATAACTCAATATAATGAAGTGTTTTTATTCTTCAGAGATTCTTTTGAGTAAAGGTAGAAAGTCAGTTATATCATATTGGTAACCACAAAAATATGCACAGGCACTGTGAATCACACCACATGAATAAAAAATTAAAAATAGTCACTTCATTAAATATTCATTTACTCCAAATTTACAAATAAAAATTAAACCGGAGAAAAAAACAAAATTAATCTCCATTCTTTATAAAGAGAGATATTTTGTTTCATTAATATCATAAGATTAATTTTTATTTTAGAATAATTTTTTGACGAATCGAGAAAATGTAAGATAATTATGAAGTGACTTTTTTCTCTCTTAAGGAAGATAGATAACCTTCAACTTAAAAAATTAAACATTTGCAAGTTTTCTGTATGCATTAACTTCCGCTTCTTAAATAATTCATGTTTGGTACGCTCCTTCTGGCGCGGACTCTTTTTGAAGAATCCAAGAATATTAAGTGTTTTCTCTGAAGCACCATTTTCCACATCTTCCCTGAAAACAAAACAAAAAAAAAATAATTAGGTATACCATTTTTTTCATGTACTACAGAATGAATTATTATTGTTTTTTCATGATAATACAGAATGAATTTTACCAGTGTGGAAGACACAAAAATTTGTGAAAGGGTAGAGGGAGGTTAAAAACATTTGTCCCATTCCCCCCCCCCCCTTCTTTTTCCATTCTTTCATAGAGTCACAAATAAAATTTAATTCTGATCTTTTCAATTTAAATAATGGTTAAACATACCAGATGAAAAGTGCCTCCTAACTTGCAACTTTTTTTCTAGACATTTCCAGATAGCCCAAAAGGTAATGTCAAGACTTTGGGAGGTTACTGTATTGGGAATTGGGAAGCAAAGTTTGTCTATTGTCAACATGTGTCCTATTCAGAAGGGTTTCCAAGGTAGAGCTGGTTGTCTATACACCGATTTGGATTGGCTGCACAATATTGCCCACTATTGGACTGTGCCAGTTTCTGAAGCAGTTATTCATGAAATGTCAATCATTATCCATGAAATGTCGGTTGACCATAATTGTTGGTACTACATTGTATACGAGTTGTACAAAATGCTGCCCATCTTCACAAAGAATATGCCAATATGTTGTATGTAAAAGACTTTCATCAAATGCTGGATTTATCTACAAGCCAAATAAGCAGTTGCTTAGTGTACCCCCCATCATAAGATGTTTTCCACAGCTCTAAGGACATTTTAAGGATGTGGTATCTCTACCTACTGCTCGACTTTCAACAGAATAAGCACATCAACATGTGAAGAAACAGGAAAATATTCGTTAAATAGTAGAGTGTAGCCATAAAAAAAGATGCTCACAAACTTTTCAGGAATTCATTTTAGTCGAACATCGCATGAAAACAGCTTGTCTGTATAACCAGTGTACACAAATCTACCCCCAGGGAACAATGACTTATACCTATAATTTTGCTACTACTTACTTTTGCCAATTACTTCCATTCATCTTGTACATTCACAAAGCTATTTTCACCCAGACATGTCATGATGAACTTGGACAAGCAGCATGCTATGTTCTCACACAAGTCGAAAAGTATGTTCTTGTTGACAGCAGAACTTTCGACAATCTTCTGGGGTATATAAATTGTATCATCCACATCAGTGGAAAAAGATAACATCAATATTACAAATGGTGAGTTTTATTTAAGTGACCCTTCGGAATAAGTCATACACAATACTGTACAGTCATCATGGAAACCATTCAGAACAAGATACACATTCATAAAAAAACTTTTGCTTTGATTGATCAATAGTGTGAACTTGCAAAATATTGATATTTCTTCCCGGGACACCTATAAATTTATTTCATTCAATTCTGAAGGCAAACCCATCTACCTTAGAACTAGCATATTTCCCATTAAATACAAGTTCTAATAAGCCAAGAACTCTGAGTTTAGTTTAAATGATAAAAACCAGTGTTGGAATAATGGCATTGTTTTCAAACTCTGAAGTCAAAGAATACGTGTTGTTAGAACAACCGATCAACAGTTTAATATTCCATGCTTGGTGTCATAACACTGTGCAGATGGACACGGCCCTGAACACATTATATGGACACAGTGTAGAGCAGGCGTTGAGAGCTGTGAGCTTGTGGAAGGACGCATGGGATCATTCTCAAGAAAATTATTGAAGTGAACACATGTAAGTGGTTGGTGAGGTGCGAATGGATTTTCAGCATAGGCTGGATATTATGTAAACGATAATGAGGCGAATTTACAATTAAGTTTGAAGTTTGAGAGCTTGTTATTGTTTAAGTAGTATTAAATTGTAATTAGAATTTTTATTAATGTAGTAGTTGGAATTTCAGAAAAATGGACTACGTTTCTAGGGGATGTACATTAGATAGAATAAATTTTCAATAAGTAGCTGAATTTAGTCAGTCGCAAGTAGGTGTTTCATACGAAACACAGATAGGAAATGTCGCAACCGTTAATTTTGAGGGAAATATTAAGTCCTATTAATCGTCCTAAGTAAATCGTTGAGGACATTTGAAACATTTTTAATTTGGGCATGGATGCAAGAATTGGTATAACAAGGATTCCGTGGACAACATTCTGCTAGTCAGCCGAGAAGCCATCTATCAAGATTTTATATTAAGCTTACATACTTATATTGAAACCTGTACGGTGTTTTAATGTTCTATTTTCAAAAAGTAATTCTCATGAGAAAGAAAGAAATTGTAATTTACATATAAGAATAAATGTTAAATTTTAATTGTTGAAAAAAGGCTGATAATTTATATTAGTTGCCATCAATCTAATAATGATAAGTTTCAATCAATAGAACTTCCAGGAATCGTGATTCTGTATAGAATTACACGTCCACATGCAACAGGTAAGGAGTAACATGTTGTATGTCAATAAACCCATGGTTAAGTTGAAAGGAAATTTAATAATTCAGTGTTAAAAATTTCCCAATATATGCTTTGTTCAGATCAGTAGACGATTTTTTTGAAGTTCTAAAACATTTGAGTTTTGCTAAAGAGCATCTCACAAAGTAAAATGTATTCTTCTGCCACTTGGATGCACCAAACGCCAGCTTTTAATGCACAAAGTGTCAGTCCAGTGCAAACTGTTACAGGTTAAGGACAGTTCACATGAGTGATTTACATTCTTCGGATATCATAACTAAAAGGAATATTATAAGAATTTATCAAATCATGTGAAAAGCAGATGAAATGACTGCACCTAAAGGAAGCCATCAAACAAATATACACACACTGGTTATAAATATAAATTTCAAACGCCCTGAATTGTTTGCTATAATTATGCTTTTAGTTCAACATTCAATATACTAAATTTTAATCACACAGCTATTCACGTAAATAATATTTCCTAAAAAGGAAGTTTGCAAATGTACTTTCTTTGCACTCTAGTTACATAAATTAATTTCATGCAAGCATTCTTCTATTGGTAAAATGACAAAAAATAATAGCAGGTACAACAGCCCTAGCACATGTTAGCCAACTTTTGTGAAATAAATGATGCTTTCTCTAAACAAAGATATATAAATGCCATTGCAAAATAGATGACTTTGTTACTAAATGCTGTGCATTTTAAACATTTCTGAGCATGCATCACCTTTTGTGACATATTATTTGCACGCGTATGTCAGGGCCAAAATCTTGCACCAACTTCCCAGCCCTAGTTATAAACAATTAGTGGTTACCAAGCAACCAAAACTGCTCTTTATTGGTCTACCTTAATCAAAAATGCTAATCAATCATTTTTTCTTTCCGATAACATGCAACTCCGTGTGCATCTTGGCCTAATGTTACGTTATTTCAGCATTATCAAAGTATTTTATGCCATACGGATGGATTATTTTGACGTAACATCCGACTGACAACACTGAATTACATTACGCAAGTAATATGACAGACAATACCGTCTTATATCTTTAGTACAATGTTCTCATCACATGTATTCAGAAACATCACTAAATTTTACTGCATAATTGCTATTAGGTATGATGCTATATTGGAGGTGCTATATCTACACTTCTTGAAATACACTTCACATAATATCAAGAGTAACATTCTATTTGAGAAAGAGCACAGAATTACACAGTGCAATCAGTACCACAGGTAACACTAGTTTTACTCTTTAAATAACCATATTACACAATTATAAGTATATTATAGTCTTAATAACAATTTATTACTTTTAACATGAAAGGACACACAGAGAACATACCATGTCAGTGCAGACTCAGCAGACTTTGTGTGCTTTACGATAGACATTTTGTTTCACGACTGGGGCAAGTTGCCCCAGGTATAGAGAGATTATTATAAGAAGGAATTGCTTTGACAGCTACTGCTGGGCCACTACTGGCAATATACTGCAAGTTATGTCCACGTTCTTGAGTACTTTTGTTTACAGTTTGCTCATGTTTCCCAACCTGTCAAAGTGGTCACTTCTCAGAGTAACTCCTCTGTGTGCCCATATCTGGACACTACTACCAATATGCTATTAAAATAGAGTGGAATGTGTGGAGAAGGGAAAACTTATACTTTCATTTTTTAACTTAAACTTTTAATTTTGTTATTACTTACCATTCAGTACAAAATGATTCATCTTCAAGAATTTTGTCTGCTGTGGACCAACTAAACTGTACCAACTGTGGAAATCCAAAAATCTTATCCAAATTATCTTTTAGAAATTTTTTTGTAACCGGATCTAAAAAATTACAATTTAACAAATTAAAATTTTGCCCAACTGATGATAATTATTTTTGGAAGAGGGGAGGTCTTAAAAGTTCAATGTAACAATAAATGTAGCTATATTAGATTTCAAAGGCTATAAAATAAGATGCAACCCTCAAAAATTCAGTCAACAAAAATCTACTTTGAAATGGAATAAAAGAGAAAGAAAAAAGTTTTCAGAGAAAATAATTTGAACAATTAAATTTACCGTTTGCTATTTCAAAGTGATTTATAATGCATAAATTCAAGATATAAAACACTTATAGTTTTCATTAACTAGTGGTGCTACTATAGCACATACCTTCTCGCATTATTTAAATCAGCCCTTTTTCGAAAATTCTCTTAGGCATCTTTCCGTGGCCAAAGTTTAATAAAAAACATTGGAGTCGTTTTTGGGGAAATTTTGAAAATGTAGAGGCTTCATGCAAAGTACTCACTAAAATCAAAATATTCATTTCTAACTCAGAGGACCTCAAGTTAATTTAAATCAATAAGGGAATATCAATTTTGGCAAAAATTGGCTTAATGGTTTAGGCGCTGGTGTTGACCACACACGGACTGACAGACATTTTGCCGTCAATCAATTTTTCGGAAACAATGACCCACAATACATGGATTCTGATAACACAATGGGTTGATTGACGGGAAAAAGATTTATCCGCTTTTTTATTATCCGGGTCCAGCAATACCTTCTCTTCTCATGAAGTAGGCTGAAGAAGTAAAAAATTGAGGTTACTAATAGAAAGAAATCTTGAGCTAAAGATATGTTTCCAAACTTATGAGTTTACAAAATATTTACTTCATTTCTTTTTCCAACAAGACTGCTGAATTATTTTATACAATTTTATTTTGCTTTTCCTTTATGACAGACAGGAAATTAAATAAATGACCAACTTTCAAAATTCTCTTCCCCAAAAAAAAAAACTGATTGACTTTTAATGCCGCATGTAGACGTAAATAAAAGAATTGAAACATTTGTACTGCCCGTTCTTTTTAAATTAATTTTGAAAAATCACTGAAATAACAAACAATAGTTAATTTTGTACCATCATAATACATTAAAAACTGTGTTTAGTGTATGTGGGAGAAGTGTAATCTGCACAGATTTTCTTGAACTTTAAAACCCTATCCCACTTTTACTACACATAGTTAAATTTTGAAAAATGGTATCAAGCATAGATGGCAACATTTGAAAACTACAAATTTTCATGGTAATAATACTCTTATTTCTAAAATTTCATTATTTCTGCAACAAGTTTTGCTTATGAATGGTAAATTTCGCTACAATCTTTGCCTTTGTCTAGTTGCAAAAGGTGTAAGCCTATGGGGTTATTTTGTCAGCAATATCATAAAACTAAAGCTGTTTGGATGTTTATCAACACAAAATACATTTTCTATTACTCAAGAGTAAGGATTGGATTCTGGTGAATTTTACCTAATACTAATTTGAAGATTTTCTCCATGATATTCTGGTTTAATAAATAAATGTTATGATCAATTAATATTATTAAAGCTGATAATATTTAGAATATATAGAACAGGCTTTAGTGGTGCACGAGTACACAAAACCTTTTGGAGGCAGTTTCTCTTACGATTCTTAATTATGACAACTGTAAAAGTGCAGGGTGCCATCAAATTAAGTCCTTACATTGAGACACAATTACAAATGACAGATGAAAACATAATGTATACCCCATTATCTCTGTAACCCCTGATCCACTAGTTTTACTTTGGTTTTAAATAAACAGTAATCAAGCATTCTTTAAGAAATATCCATATACACTTTTTGATATCTCATACTGTTTTTGAGTTAAAGTGAATGTTTCAAACATACAAAGTGAAAAGCTTTTCTGGAGATTCAAAGAATTTTCAAGATTATATTGTGTGGGAAAAAAGAAAAAAGAAAAAACCAAACAACAAAAACACTTATTTTGAATGTACACATTACATGAAATACATTGCTTACAGTTAAATCAAACAATGTGCAAATTTTGCAATTTGGTCCAAAATAACCTGCCCCTATTTTTTACATCAGGAGAAGAAAAGCGAAGGAGACCCATTATCGTTCATTACCAGTTATCACGAAAGAGTTGTCTTTTTGACCGGAAATCTTGCCAACGTCAAAAGTACTTTAAAAGAACACCATTAAGCTCTGATGTATTTAGTATGTTGCTATTTCACGTCTAACATTTGTGCACTTCTGGTTGCAAATCTGATGTTTTCTCAACTGATGCATTAACTAAGAGCTCGATCGCATTTACCCCTTCGTTAACTCACGGACATCTTTCAAGCAAATCCTGTAGCCCATCGCACTGCATAGAGTTGTTGAATTGGGTTGCATACAGTATCAGAAGTAGTATAAAGAATAAAACATCACTAATAAATTGAAATTGTTCACAAAGAACGTGCTAACTAAATGACCTCCAAATGTTCTTGTATACCCAGAAAGCACTGTCGATCTCTGGTTACCACTTCATGGCTCGCTGAGGAACGTGGAGAAACCATTGTGTGTTTTATCCTTTTTAAAACTTTTAAAAACACTAATGAAATTCGTTAAGAACATTGACGAAGATCAATCTGTTGCATTGAAAATCTAAAAAAACTTTTGCACAAATTATTTTGGAAAGAAAACCCTAGTATGTCCACTCCTTCAAAAAGCCCTTGGTGCATCTACTAATGTACTTAGAGGAGGGGCATTTGCCGGCCGCTGAACAGTGGCGAATTTTCACAGAAACAAAGAAGAGTCTAGAAGGATTTGGTCTCCAGAAATTGGAACAAAGAACGGTGATGATGTGAACCTGATGACAAAGAACAATGTTGTGAATCTGTTTAAAAAAATGTAGTGTGTATGTAACTTACTCATTTTACCTTAAAAGTTCAAGTGAATTTGTCATGTTACGGTATAAAACCATGTAATATTTTTGGACTTAAATATGCACTTTTTTTTTTTGCACTTAAACATGCCCTATTTTTAATATTTTTGGCACCTATTTTAGCACCTAAATTAGCAAATGTTTGCACGTAAAAGTCCGGCCTCTATGAGAAAGAAATGTGAAACTTGGCTCAGAATATAATATTGACATTGAATGCATTATTTCCACTTCCCAGCTCTTACCATTTACTCACAAAAGCTTTCTCGCAATACTTGGCAGAGTTGATAACTGGATTGTGCACAACACTGCATGCATATGGCACAGCCCCAATACAAACTATCTTGTTAGTTTAAAAAGTGTATATATGTACAGAGCAAGTTAAATGAACATTAAACTTTGAGAGATTTTTTAAAAGTTACAATTTCTTATGAAACGCGACCGACAGTGATGAAGATTTATAAAAGTTTGTGATTCTCAAAAAACAAAAGCAGGAAATTGTATTTTAAAATGAAAATCTAGAACATTTCAGTGTTAATTACAAATTTCTTCTAACTTACCATTAGGGTATCCACTTCCAATTTTTTCAAGAAATATTTCAAAATCCTCAGTAAACACCCAAGTCATTAATGCTGATCTCTACTGACTTTGGCACAAATACTTGCAGCATTTACAACAGGATACGATGAATCAGCCTTTTTTAGCCACAACTATCTTGAATTCAGGAAATATAGATTTTAATTTGTCCTAAAATAGTAATTGAATAGCATACAAAGCATGAATGGCAAATACAAATAACTCCTCCTTTCAAAACTAAAGCAAGCAAATAAAGTGAATCACTTTTATATACCTGATATTTTTCTGGTGGGCCAACTGTATCCACAAACTTCGGCAATATTAATCCCCATAGAAATAATTTTGTTCAGGAGTCCAACAGTAGAATCTTGTGCAATTTGGTTAAGTGAGTATTTACTTCTGTTCAATACAAAAAAGAATTTTCCATAAACACGGTGGTAAGGAGAGAATTTGCAACAAAATCACTGCATTTTTAATCTAAATATTATTTTTTCATCATATCAACATAAAACTCCCTCTCCCTCCTTTGAATTTTTAATTTTTTCAATTTTCAAAAAATCAAGTTTTCAACAAAAACAAGAACCAGCACCTTAAATGTCCTTCACACTATCAAAAATTTAATCAAAAACAATTGGGCTTTTTTTTTTTTTTTTTTAAATTTGGACTTGTTTTTAAAATTTGGTCCCAGGGACTTGAAGTACAATACCCCTCAAAATTGAAATATCGGTTTCATAATCAAGGTGTCGTGACATCAGCCAGATCAAGGAATATCAAATTTAGAGAAAATGAGCTGAATGGTTTGGCCACTAGCGTTGTTCACAGACAGGCATTTTGGCATCATTCGATTTTTTGGTATCAAGGACCCAGAAAACATGGATTCTTGCTGTACCACATGTTAAGGATTTTTTTTTCTACATTCAGAAACAGGATTTATCCACTTTTTTGTTAGCAAGGCCCTGTAATAAAGAGTTTTTCTGCCGAAAATTCACCGTTTTCTCACACAGCTTTACATAACTTACTCTCCAGCCCATAGCAAGAAAGTAAAAATGAATATATTTAACAAAGAATAATAAAAATCACTTATTAAAAAGTAAACTCTGTTTCTTCCCTTCAGAAGTCAGCTTCAACAAACCTGTACCCTTCATCCCGCCTAGCATTCTGTCCACTAGTTTTCATTCATAAAGTCAGTCTTGGAAGGGGCATCCCCACTACCTCCTCTCTTTCCCAAGGACCCACCCCCATATCTCTCATTTCCCCTCTCTCTCCCAAGGACCAGTAAAGAGCAGTCTCACCACTACACTACAAGCCACCCTCGAAAATCACTTATTAATAGTTACTTCATTCCACGGTATGGAGAAGTTATTTTCTTTGAATTTTTCTCCAACCAATACAAATATTACAAATTGAATTTCATTATTTTGTACAGCAACTGAGAAACCCCTCTGGTGCACGACCTTCATTTTTTTTTAACGTCTATTCTATTTCTCATCTCTTTTATTGATATGAAATGTAAGTAGAGAAAAAAATCTACCTGCTAGCTCCTATTACTACAAAAAGTTTTGGTGAAGTAGAGAACACAGCACATGCCTTGCTAGCTAAACTGCTCACATCTCACTTATTGTAATTATGTATCAGGTTACGTACATTGGTCAATAACCCTCCCCAACAAAAGATTCCCCTCAAAACACCCTAACTACCCTAGGTCCCTCCACCATGGTTTTCCACCTTGCCTATGCGGTGGGAAGTGTCAGTTTAAACGTCTTCCTCACAATGTACCGTGTTCTGTACTTCGGCGGGTTCTTTGTGCCTCCTGAAAAATGGTCTTGAATAAATGGGGGGGTCTCAATTTCTTGATTCATTTCTGTACTTGGTGAAAATAAATAAAGAAACAAATATTAGCTCATCTAATGTACATATTCCTGAAGATATTGCAGTAGTCTGAGAAGCAAGGTAGTTTCTTTTAAAAGCTGCCTCTTAAACACTAATTTGAGATCAGATCAGAGCATCAATAATAAACAGTGCCTGAATTTGATTTATGTGCGCCCTAGGCTGTCAAATGTTTTAGCACCCTTTTTTAATTTGCTTTTTTGCCGTAAAAGTTATTAATAATATTTTGAATTAAAAAATCTTATAAGATATTTGTAATTGATGCAAATATTGTAATATAATAATTGATTATTTCTTTTGTTGTATAAATAACTGATTATGTATTTGCATTGTTTTATAACATCAAATATTTTTAGGTCAATAAATTAAAAATACAAGGTAATTATAAAATAATTTTTGTATTTCAGTATTATTTACATTTTGTTATAAAAATTTGGATATTGAAGTCAAAATAACATTTAAGTGTACTTATAAAATATGCATCGCCATACGGAATCTTGTTTTCTTGTTTTAGTCTCTGCAAATTTCTTAAGTGTCTTCAAACTCTTGACATCCCAAAATGTCATTTTCTATATAAAACAGAGGTAGGTATGTTTCTATGTATAACAGACATCATTAAATAGAGTCTTAAAATAATCTAGTCATTTGGAAATAAGTCTTGTATCGAGAATTTCTTTAATAAAGAATACTCTCCAAATTGCCATTTTCTAATTCCTTTTCTCACACATGTGGCCCTTTACTTCCATACCGAACAAAATGGCCAGCCATAAACGGATCAATTTTGAATATCAACTCAAAGCAGCCTAAGAAGTTTTCATTTTGTAACCAATAATCTCGTTGCCAAAAAAGACTATCCTCTCAATGCAAAAAATTTCAGTTTCTACAATTCTTTTCAGGACATTTCTTCAATTTTCTTCTTTATTTTGGTGCTGTTTCACAATCTCTGAATCTATTCCTTCTAAAACTGCAGAACTACATACAACCAATCTTGAGGTACAGAACTGTTATCATGTTGAGAAATGCTGTTGCTATTTTTCCAGTTGTTAAGCTCTGATGTAGCAAGCAAAGTAGTAGTTCCACCGTAAAACTTGAAACGAGCACAAAATATCCTGTAAATGTAAATGTAAAAGTAAATGTCCTGTAGATGGCGAATGTACTAAAAATAATCCTTTAACAACTATACCATTTGCCATAGTTTTAGAGAAATATGATTTTGATCTACATAATGCCTTTTAGATGTAGAAAAATTGAAGTCAAGATTTTACTTAAATCCATCTTTGGCCACCATTTCTCTACAACCATCATCAATGTTCCACTGTGTTGGGTTGTTTGGAACTATATTTGATTAATTAACACTTTCCTTCGATATAAATATGGAAATAAATATTTCTGTAAAAACATTCAAAAGTTCTCCCTGTGAAATTCTGCACACGCTTAAATTCATCTGCCTCCAAAAATTGTGCGCCCCAGGCTGCAACCTACTCAGCCTGTTGTAACCTGGCACTGATGATAAATATTTTTTCACATATTTATAAGATTAATCTTAAAAAAATCCCCAAAATTCTGAAACTACTTTTCTAGAGGCCTACAAAAACTGTAACAGCATAAAAATATTCACTTGTAATGAACCCATAATTTAATAAAAATATGAATAATGTATAAGAATTAAGATCAATGAGATTTATGAGAAATATTACAGATAAATGGATAAATGGAAATATTACAGATAAATGACATATTTTCAAGAAAATAAGCAAGATATTGTTTGAAATGTTGTGTCATTTTCCAAGTCAATTCATCCAGAAAAAAATGAAAATGTCACCCTATGTCACGGATTTTTATAAAAATCTGTCAGATTGTAACATAAGCATATCTATGAATGTTGGTAAAATTTTAATTGATTATGATAATTGGTTGCAGAGGAATTTCTAATTGAAGTTACAGGCTAGGGTATCAAATCTGTTGCACGCTTACTCACAAAATGTACCGTAACTTTGAAACTTCTTAAGATAGACATTATATCTTTTTGAATTGCATATAGTAGAATGTTATTCTTGTCTAATGTGCATATAATAATATTGTTTAACTTATATATTTTATTATTGAGCCACATTATATAAATTTTGAAGACTAAACATCAAGATTTTTTTTTCATATTGCCACACCTTCAAATTCCTTGAAACTTTCAGGGAATAATTATTATCTAATAAGGAAGTAATAGAATTTTTTTTTATTGTGAAATAATAGTGTTGGAAATATTTTTTTAAATAGAAGGCAAAATGCCAATTCCTAATATCGATGTTTCAGACTACTTTTGTTCACTGCAGGTAAATTAAATTAAAGCAGTTGGTATAGTAGCATTGTAGGTAGATTAAATTAAAGCAGTTGGTAGCATGGTCATTTGATTTGAATTTGTTTACAGGCCAACATGCCAGTTAGAAGCAGTTAGGAATCCTATAGTCAGTGAGTGTGGTTTACCATCAGTGTAAGTTTTACTTTCTAAAAAACTACATTTCATCACATATTATTATCAACTTTGGTAGTGTCTATAAATATACAACAAAATATTTAAATATCTTCATATTTATTTGTTTATTGACTACTAGGTGCTTAAAATGGAAGGAGGCAGCTTCTTATGCAGTGTTGGAAGCTTGCTTGGGGAAGAGTGCACCCTTAGTTTCAAGGCGTGGAATGTACTAAGAGAAGAGGAATAGGAACTTATTCTCTGGCGCAGTAACCTTCAGTCTCCACCTTTTGACAAACCAATTATTTGTTCGAAACATATAGACAGATATTTACGTCAATTCTCACTCCATAAGAGGCATTGCTGCGACATATTAAAAATTCATAAGCGACCGATTAAATCAGCCCTGCATGAAATATCTTTGAAAGAAGCAAAGGAATTAAGAAACAATGGGATGGCTGTAATTCCTGGGGAAAAGATTTGTATAACTTGCAGGAAATGTCTTCGCAAAATTGGCAGCAATACAGATCCAGTAGCATCATCATCATCATCATCATCATCATCTCCTCCTCTTTCTTCTGGTGAAGAAATTAGTGAGTCTGCAGATTTGACACCAGAATCACCAGACAAATTTAATACAGTTTAGTTAATTTAGGCATATCGCCTGTAAAATTACATTCCATTCCTAGACACAGTCGATCAGTTGTGGCTAAGCGAAAATTTCAATCAGCAGCTGGAGCCCTTCAAACCAAAATTGCTAAGGACCAGTTCTGAAAAACAAAATGAAGATAGACCCAATGAAACAGAACATAAAGCAAAACATTTTGATGAATTAATGGAAAAAATTTTACAAAAAATTAAACAAGTGAACTTCAGCAAAAAAGTGCAATTGCTTACACTGATCCCAACATCCTGGCCTAGAGAAAAAGTGAGTAAAATGTTTGAAGTTTCAGAATACATGGTTCATGAGGCACATGCCCTAGTGAATAAGAATGGTATTTTAGCATTGCCTGAACAACGAAAACGGAAGATGCTGTCAGAAGAAACAACAAAAAAAGTGACTGATTTTTACTTGGATGATGAAAATTCAAGAATAAT
Organism: Teleogryllus occipitalis; assembly: GCA_011170035.1. Taxonomy (NCBI): domain Eukaryota; kingdom Metazoa; phylum Arthropoda; class Insecta; order Orthoptera; family Gryllidae; genus Teleogryllus; species Teleogryllus occipitalis. The sequence continues at coordinate 75,616 of BLKR01003058.1, read as the reverse complement.
GCCTGGGAAGAAGGACAAAATAAGCATTAGTAAAAAGGTATACAAACAGTAAAGACTGGTTTTAAATAATCTCTCAGAGTTGTATTCTTCATTCAAGACATTCCCTCAAAGCATGATCGGTTCATTCAAGACATTCACTCAAAAAGCATCTGCATAATTTCAGATGACTTGCATCATGATGTACCTTTAGTATACCAATCTCAAAATTAATAATAAATTTCTTGAAAACAGAGCTTTCTCATTCAAATATTAAAGCAGTTTAATACTTTTCAGATGGGTGTGCGGCTCAGTACAAGAATCGTAAAAATTTCATTAATATGTGCCATCATGAAGTTGATTTCAGATTAAAATGTAAATAGTCTTTCTTTGCTACTAGCCACGGTAAATCTTGTGATGGAATTGGTGGTACATTAAAAAGAATGGTTACAAAAGCCAGTTTACAAAGACCATTTAAGAATCAAATAACCACTGCATCACAAGTATTTCAGTTTTGTAAGCAAAATATCAAGGAAATCACAACCTTCTTTGTAACAAAAGAGGAAATGATACAAGTTCGAATCAATCTGAACACACGGTTTGAAAATGCAAAATCAATACCTGGGACACGTTCCATGCACCAATTTGAGCCTATCTTCATCTAAAATTGGAGCAAAACAATTAAGTTCTGATTCTTGCTATAGTATAATATTTTATATGTATAATCCTGCTGAGTGTCCAGATTTCAAGAGCAATTGTTATGTTGCTTACATGTATGATTCTTTGTGGTATGTGGGGTTTATTGAAAAAGTAAACAATGAAGAAGGTGATGCTACTATTAAATTCATGCATCCACATGGACCTTCTCCATCATTTTACTGGCCTGATAAGGACAGTTGTGAAATTCCATTTTCATGCATTTTGTGCAAAGTTGATATCAATACTACTATATGAAGAACCTATTCTTTAAGCAAAGATTCCTACAAAAAAATTGAAACCAAATTATCGCAGTTGCTAAAAAAAATTAAGTTGTGAGAAACGTGATGATGAGTTATGATGGTTCCATCAAAAAAGTAAATTATTATCAAAACACAATTATAATTTTTGGTCTATAGATACAGTACTATTTTCTCAGTTTTATAAATAAATTTCAGATTTTTTGAAGATGTAGAACTTTGAAAAAAAAATTAATGAATAATTTAATAAATAAATTCAAATAAAATTTTAAAAAAGATTTAAAAAATTAGAAAATTACATTTTTATTATTCCCATTTTATCTTAAAGTTCTACAATAAGTTTCAAGAAAATCCAAATATTAGATAAGAAATTATGACATTTTAAGTAATGTTTCAACTGCTGGACTGTAGGTATCATTAATAAGATTTTCTGCTAAATGAATACACAGATTTTTAAAAAAATTGAAAGAAACCCTTCTAATTTAATATAAAACAGATATGGTAAGTATCTACAAAATATGAAATGGAGGATGACATGCCTGGATGAACTGATACGGAATAAGCCTGTTTTTTATTTATATATATATATATATATATATATATATATATATATATATATATATATATATATATATATATATATATATATATATATATATATATATATATATATATATATATATATATATATATATATATATATATATATATATATATATATATATATATATATATATATATATATATATATATATAGTATATATATATATATATATATATATATATATGTATATATATATATATATATATATATATATATATATATATATATATATATATATATATATATATATATATATATATATATATATATATATATATATATATATATATATATATATATATATATATATATATATATATATATATATATAAAAGAGAGAGAGAGGCTGTTTAGAAAGAAGGGAATGTGGCACTAAAATTCTCACAATTGGGAAACAAAATATGTTAAATAATAATACCTTATAAATAATAAACTTTACCTGATAAAAGTTCTCATCACTTAGCAATTCTAAAATAAATTAGAAAATATTACCTACATTTTTAAAGCAGACTAAATTAACTTTTTGCAAAAGGTTCAGAAGTTTGTAATAAATACCTCAACAACATATTGTTACTAATGAAAGTTGGTGAAAGAGCTTCCACAATCCATCCTACATCTTCAGTACACATTTTCTGAAAAATATCTTTCCTCATTTCATCTGTAAGTCTTGGAATCAGCACATCCCAAATCATTAAAGATGCTTTCCTTCCCCAGTGGATAATAGCATAAACCATAAACCATTGGTCCTAGAACATCAAAAGTACATTAAATTGCTTGGAGCATGCAATGTGAAGAATTCAATAATATAAAAGAATTTTCTTGATTTGAAATAGAATTTAGGGACATTAAATTAGATGTTCAATAACCACAATTACAATCTACTGTTTTCAATTACTGTTAACTGATGAAGTAGTAAGAATTGATAAACAAATACAATGCAAGTTAAAAACGAATAGCTTGTTACATCTATAGTTCATCAATATAACCTACAATTATATTGTATTAGGAAGGAAAAGATCAGTCAACTTTTTTTCTACATTACAACATGGATGTTTTTAGATCTGAAAATTTAATCTAATTTGTAGATGATACAAAAAACCAATTACAACCCAAATAACTTGTCAATTATATTTGACAACCACAGCATTGTTTTATCTACAGAATATACTAAACACAATTCTGAATGGCTAAATTAATTTAATTTAAACTAGTGAGAACCCGTCAAAATTTGACGGTGTGATCTGAGATAAATGAGAAATACTGTGCCCAGACTAATGTTCACAATATGTTGCATTGTTTGAATCTTCAGGGTATAACGAAGATATTCTGTGATGTGGAGCTCCCAAAATTTTGAACACGTATGGCCCATGAGCTGGTGGCAGTGCAATATCGGCACCAAATTACACAAAAGAAAGAGCACTAATATACTGACGGATATTATTTCTAAAGTTTTTTGATGTGTCATAATCTCCTATAAACAACTGATTTCTTCTGGCATATTGCTCGAAGGTAAACTTATTTTCCCTTTTAAGCAACACAGAGTAAACTCGTTTACAGAATTTCTCTCACATGGGAAGTACAAAGTAGAACAAAACTGACATTTCATAGACAATGACCCAACAGAAAACGAAATGACCTCACTATCACGACACATACGCTGACTTTCTCTTTCCCTGCTCCCAGTCAATGTACTACGCTTGGGTCTTTTGGGGCGCGTGGGCAACGATTCAGAATTCGACATAACCTGTGAATAACTTCACTACTTCAGTACAGCCGAACAAAACTCACTGTCCGAATGTTCTCTACAAAATATACTACAAAAGGAAATACATGCGAACTGTCATCACCACAAAGCAATTATTACACTGAAACAAAACCTTGACGAATTGTGAACAAATCTCAACAATCTAAACAAAACATCAAGCATGTGGCCATCTCGTGGCCATCTCGTGGCGTAGAGCAAAGTCGCTCGCCTTTCACCAAGGAGATCCGGGTTCGATTCCCGTCGAATCTCATGTGAAATTTGTTCCAACAAAACGAGTTTGGCTGCTTCACATGGGCTAGTCCAACCCCTGTGAAGTGTCGTAAACCCTACCCCAATCCTTATTCCTTCCCAATTCTGGCCGCTGGGTAGTGACGCAGGAGCGCGTGGTGAGAGGCGCGTACGCGGAGATGCTACCTGGCGGTCCTCTTAACAACTGACCGCGACGAGACGAACAGAAATATCAATAGTAACGGAGGATTACTCCAGATTCAATGTAGAAAAGTAACGGAGGATTACTCCAACAGCGCTCAACACTCAAGAAGGGGTTAAGAGACGCGTTGCGTCGTGAGTTGACGCAACAAATTAAAAAAAAAAAAAAAAAAAAAAAAAAAAAGCAGCGCCACTATGAAGCGGCAGGGACTAACATCATATATATCAATTTTAAAACAGCCACCCTTTGGAAGAAAACAATTGACTTTTGATAAGCGTACTATTAAAGAATGATTTAATTAATTCATTTACACCGTAAAGGTTGGTGAATCAACACAAACAATATCTGATAACACATCTACGGATCATATTCTTTCATTTAAAAGAAAAAATACAACAATCGGTTCAGTAGAAGCTCTAAACGAAGCCATGGCAGAATACCTTATTTTTTTAAATATATAGATGTCCACAAAAATTAACAAGCAAACCATTCAGTGGAAAATACACATTGGGCATACTCAAAAGTACATTACTCTTACCAAGTACAGGACCTCTTCCAGCTTCACCTATTCCAACAACACATGGATCTGAAAATTTCACTCCTGATCCAAACGTAATGTTATCTTTAGAATCGCGGTGGGTGAGACACTTTTCCAAATCCACATCGGACTTGATATGTTCAATATTTTCGTTGATATCCATTTGTTTTCAATTATTTTACCAGTGAACCTTCTAAAGGGTTTGCTGGTATTTGTTTCTTTGACTAAGCAATATGCAGCAACAAAATCACCACAAGCGGACTTCAAATCATCTCAATACATAAAGTTCGCAGTTATAAAATTCTTGTAAAAGACGTAACACGAACACAAAGCCACGTTTCGCGCCTTTTGACAGCTTTTGATGCTTTTGACACTGCTGCCATCTATAACACTACCAACCACTGATGTTTATTCGCGGAGATCAGTGCTACCAACATATATACAATTTTTGAAAGTGGCCTTAATTATTACTCGCGCACGTTTTCTTGAACCCCGGATTATCTACCCCCACTCCTTTACTCAAATTAGTTGAATTGGGAATAAATAATAGCAACGAGCGTTATAGACAAAATCTGATAACCAGAAATATTCGCTGCCGTGAAATGGAAAATATTTTGCATCGAAAACGAGCTACAAATTTGATATAATATTCCTTTTGTCAAAACAACCAAACTTCCCACTCCTCAAGAAAATATGAGCGGATAATATACAATTAGTCCAATTCACGGTACTATAACAGCATGTACTTTATTTGTAGCTTACATTATTTCTAGCTTTGTAATTTTCGAAAATTCATACGACTTCAATGGAAGTCAGAGTAGCTACATTGTTTAAGCCTTGTCCCAGAAAAAATCTGGAACCGTTTTTCAACAAATACAGTAATATGTTGAAAAATTACCTATAATTCACGCGAAATTAACCGAAAAAAATTACTTACGTTTTCGAAACATTTTACATGACCTTATTTAAATATCTGTTTTTGAAAAACAGATTTCATTCTCAAACTAGTGGTGTTACGACAGCGCGTACTTTCTCGCCTTTATTAATGGTTATATAATACTATTTATACCTTAATTTCTCTCCAAATTAACATGGCTCAGTCGTCATTTCATGAAAAACTCATTACAAATGGTGGAACATTTGGTGCGAAAACTAAATATTTTCAAGCAAGTATCACCACAAATTTGACAATTAGAACTACCCTTCATAAAGCTAAATCATGAAACGTAATTCACAGAAATTTGCGCGTCGCGACGCGGAATAACATTAATGCATTTTAATCTGATATACCCTGAAGGCTAGCAATTTTTATTTCATATATTTCAAACACGTCTCAGTTTCTAAAAGATGAAATTGTAAAGTATAACAAAAGCTCAAATGTAAGAAACAAACAAATAAATATGAAATAATCTACACATTCTAACCTACGTAGCATCCAACTGCCTCAAAATAATCTAAAATTACGTTCATAAAGCGCAGTAAATTCGGAGCAGGCGATTTTGTTTGTAGCCAATTTACACAAAAAACACTTATATTTAAAAAAAAATCAGCATGACGTTATTGGAAGATCTGTGTTTGATGAAAACATTTCATTACGAAAAAAATGTTTTTTTACCATTGTAGTTGTAGGAAGACCCCGAAAAAAATTATTCTCCAAAAAATTAGTGTTTCAACGAATATGAGACCTGCACCATTCTCTTATAAACGCCCTTTACAATATCTAAGGTCAAAATTTAATGAAAAAAATTGTGTCGTTTTTAGGAAAAAATTGTTTAAAGAAAATAAAAATTGCTTATGTTTGACACAAAATTTCGCAAAAATACTAATGTTTTTGAAAAATTGAACATGACATTATTTTAGATCTTTTTTTCATAGACACATTTCATTTAAAAAAAACGTTTATCTTTTTAGTTGTAGTTGTAGGAAGACGCTGAAAATATTTTGATTCTTTCAATTTTCGAAAAATAAAAGTTTTCAAAAACATGATACCTGCACCACTGTCTTAAACGTCATTCTCAATATCCAATTACAAAGTTTAATCAAAAACGTTGAAGCCATTTTCTTGAAAAATTTGAAACTGTCATGAAAATTACCTCCCAAAATTAAAATATCGGTTTCAAATTCAAGGGGCCGCGACATCAGTCAGGTCGATCGAGCAATGTCAATTTTAGAGTAAAAAATCTTAATTTTCAATATTGTAAATGGAACATTTAGAAAATAATGGGGGTTTCGATTGAGTGATTATGGGCAAGTCAACTGTTATGTTTACTAACCTCATAAGAGTAGTATCAATTAGAATATATTCAATGATCTAGATAGGACGATAGAGTTCCCGAAAGTCAAGGTAAAGTTGTAAACCTTAGGCCTCATTCACAATGCAAACTTAAACGTAACCGTAACGTAGCCGCATAACCTAGAAATGGGTTACAAAGCAAGATCATTCACCATGCCTTGACGTAAACGTAGACGTGAGACGTAAACTTAAAGAGCTCGCAAGCTCCAAGCTTCTACGTTTAAGTTTACGTCGAAATTCTACCAAAGACCAATCAGAGAGCAGCATGAAAAAAACAAATGCACAACAAAATCCGTGAGAAGGAAGGTCGACTCCAGATCGATTCTTGTTTATGCATATGTATAGTCGAAAGGTAGAGTAGAGAAGTTTGTGGAATTTTGGTACGAGTTGCGAAGTGTTGATTCGAAATGGTTTCTTCTCTCATTTCTCTTATTAAATTACTGAAGTCCCCTTGTTCTTCCCGTCTTGCATTTAAGGGATGAACCCACCAAGGCCTTTCTCTGCGCCTCCTTCTTCTTTTTAAATAAACCACCCCTAAAATTAATGCTGCAGAAGCTTGCAATAGCACAAGCTGCACGCCCACATCTCTCTCCATGACAAAATCTGATCGTGGCGTTAAATATATTTGCGGTACATAATTTAAAGCTCACTGCTCGCATATAACCTCAATAGGTAAGGGCGCAACAGCTGCTCGCAAATGCAAAAGGCGAAATCGATAGGAGAGTCGAAAAAAATGCTAGAAACGAATCGATCAATATGTTGAATTCTGATTGGTTCAGACAAAACCTACGTCCCAGCTTACGTTTGCCATTGTGAATGCTCGTTTTTACGTGAAAAGTTTACTGCATAAGTTTACCGTGCATAAGCCGGATTCTTTGTTAAAGACTTGTGCGTATGCCATTATACACCCGTTAACTCACATATTTAATGCATCTTTATGCACTGGAACGTTTCCAGATATTTTCAAAACAGCTAAAATTAAGCCGCTTTTCAAAAAAGGCAACAAAAATGAAATTCAAAATTATCGGCCCATTTCTCTTCTATCAGTTTTTCAAAAATATTAGAGAGACTTTTTTACGTACGAATGGAAACCTTTCTCACTAAACACGACGCGCTTTCAGATTGCCAACATGGATTTAGAAAATCAAAATCAACGGAAACAGCTATATTTTCTTTTCTTAAAGATGTCGCCTCATCATTGGATCAAAAAGAGGCACCTATTGGATTATTTTTAGATCTCTCAAAAGCTTTTGACGTCATTGATCATGACATTTTACTTTCCAAATTACCTTCATATGGAATTCGTGGTATTGCTCTAGATTGGTTATGTTCGTACCTTAAACAACGATCTCAGAGAGTTGAAATACCTTACTGGAATGATGGAACATTACGTACGCACCTTTCCGACTCTTTGCCCATTGCATGTGGAGTTCCTCAAGGATCGATTTTAGGCCCTATTCTGTTCCTACTTTACGTAAACGATATGTCCTCGACGATTCGAAACGGAAGAACGGTTCTCTTTGCGGATGATACGAACATCCTTTGCAATAAAGAAACCGTAAATAGTACAATATCAGATGTTTCAAATTGGTTCCGAAATAACAAATTAATAGTAAACGAAAAGAAAACGGTTTTAATGCAGTTTTCCATTTCAAATAAACAATCCTGTGAAGTATTGAAAATGAACGGTGTACCATTGACTGATGTTAAGGCAACAAAATTTTTAGGTCTCTCAATTCAGTCAAACCTTAAATGGAACGTCCATTTAAATGAATTGAACACAAAATTAAGTTCATTATGCTACGCGTTCAGAATTCTTGCAAATTCAGTCAGCCTTCATACTGCTCGTTGTGTATACTTCGCGAATGTTCATTCCCGCCTGAGATATGGCATAATATTCTGGGGAAATACATCTTATAGCTCCCAGACTTTAGATTACAAAAACGAATTGTACGAATAATAACCAAATCCCACCCACGTGATTCATGTAAGCCTCTCTTCATTAATCTAGGAATTCTACCATTACCGTGTCTTTTTATTTACGAATCAGTGGTTTTTGTAAAAAATGACTTGCTCAAGGGCGGAAATATTTTTTCAGAAAATGCCGAAGTCTATTACTATAACACTCGACGTACAAATCATATTCATCAGGTGACAGTATCAACAGCTCATTACAAAAAATTCACATACAATACATGTACATTATTTTACAACACTTTGCCAGATGACATTAAACGATTAAATTCAATAGAAAAGTTTAAATCTCAAGTGAAATCATTTCTGCTGCATAACTGTTTCTATACAATTAGAGACTATACTGAGCATCACAAGAAAAGTAACATTAATTGTAACAATGATACATAATTCATTATTTACCATTTGGACTGTATAAATAAGTATAAACAACCTGTAACAACTATTGTACTACAGCTTCCGGGTCAATGACCCCCATCTCGATCAGGTTTTTCGTCCAGTTTCCCTGATCCATTGAGCAAATGCTGAGATGGCCCCTTGTTTTGCTTCTGGACATAAACGTAACTTCATTTTCTGTGCACGTCTTCTAGAATTCAGTGGGAAATACAATTATTCAAATTATCGTTTCCATGTTGTCGCGGCAGGAAGTAATAAGAGCCAAAATTTATTGCTTATTTATCTTTGAAAATAGATTTTATTACATGGGAGTTTTTGTTGTTGTTTTTTTCTCCCTTTCAAAATTCAAAATTTATTGCTTATTTACTCTTGAAAATAGATTTTTTTACATGGGAGTTTTTTTGTTTTTTTTCTCCCTTTCAAAAATTCAAAATTTATTGCTTGTTTATCCTTGAAAATAGATTTTATTACATGGGAGTTTTTTGTTTTTTTTTCTCCCTTTCAAAAATTCAAAAATTCAAAATTTAAGTAGTATATGACTTAGTGTAGGGATCACAGAATTTTCAAAATGTGCACACAATTCACTTTTCCCCATAGCACGTCATACGCAGTTTTTAACTGTTTTTTGACGTAAAATAAATAAATAAATAAATTACGGCTTACGTTAAGTTTGCATTGTGAATGAGGCCTTAGAGAGACAGATCATAAAGAATAGAATTATGTCGCAAAATAACCATTTCCTCTTTACCGTATGTGGTTCGAATTATACACCTTGAGTCACCTCAGGTGGTGGAGAAAACACGTCACCATCTTCTTCTCAATTAGATTGAGAAGACACGCTTTTTGACTACACGTTTTTCTTGTGATATTTTACTGAGAAGCGCTTCATTTATGTTCAGCTATTCCTTGACGATTTTTCTTCTTTTATCGCGTAAAAAAGTGCGTATAATTTAATGTAAGTTATGAGAAAAGTTCTAAGTATTGCCGAAGAAACAATCCATTTTTTCTAGAGTACAAATAAGAAAAACCCCTGAATCGACGGAATTGGGGTGTAAATTCAACCAGTGCCAGACGTACACAAGTTTCCGGACTTAAGCCGAAACAAATGTGGCCTCTCCCCCCGAACAAAATTAAAATGTGAAAGTTGTATCAAGAAACTATATTTTATTTCAACAAATAATAAAAATTATGTTTAAGCCAGAAAAGTTTTTGGAAATATATTTTAAATAATAGTTCTAAGTATAAAAGTATTTAGTGATCAAAGAATACAATGATCTCAGTAAGCCTAAAGCGCTAAAACGGTTTGTTGTATTTGGTTTTTAATAAAATCACTAGTTAAATAAAATAATAATAAATATGAATTTCAGTAGAAACTATTTTAATTTTAGTGTCATTTGATTCATTTCATAGATCTACCTTATAAGTAATGATTACAATGAGCTACTTCAGGTAAACTAGAGGTGCTACAGAGTGGCACAGGCTTTCTCGCAGTAAAGTTTTCTAATTTCTTTAGTGTGGGCTGGTACTGTACAGTCTTATTCCTCCTCCTTGCCTGCTTCCATCAATTGCAGCCCAAAGACAATTTTTTTGAAATTTTCGCAACTTTTCGGCTTTCAAATAGTAGAACCTAAATTATGTTTTAAGAATATTAAAGAAGACTGTAACGTCGTTCTAAATAGTAATCGCCATAAAATTTCGAGTTAGGACGCTAGTTTTCAGGAGAATTGGCGTCCGGTCGAAATTTGAAAAATTCAACAGGGGGAGTCGATTAATTTTTACGATTTTGACAAAAAAAGGATTGGATTTAAATGCTCATATCTCCTAAACTATTGCAAATTTTTCAGTTCTGGTTGCACAGCCTGGTTCAAAACATTATGAACTTTCAGAAAATATCGTCATTTGCCTCATTCGGACGAAAAGTACGGCTTCCGGACGCTCTTCCGCATTTTAGTGTATTTTGAACATTTCTGAAAATACAGTCAACTTTGACAAAATACAGTCAATTTTTGAGACATTAGCTCTGTAGAGATTTGCATTAGAGTAAAAATTGTGGGTCAAGACTTTCGTCGACGATACTTTTGATCGACGAAAAGACGATCGTCGGCAAAAAGACTATATAACTCGAGACACTTGCTAGATAGAGGTTCACATTACAGGGTCAAGACTCTCGTCGACGAAACTCTTGATCGATGACAAGACTATCGTCGACGAAAGGACTATTCAACACGAGACACTTGCTCGATAGAGACTCAAATTAGTGTCAAATTATGTGTCAAGGCTCTCGTCGACGGGACTCTTCTTCGATTAACAGTCGATCGTCGACGAAAAGACAATTCAACATGAGATACTTGCTCGATAGAGATTCGCATTAGAGAGTCAAATTTGGGGTCAAGAATCTCATCGACGAGACTCTTGATCGATGAAAAGACGATCGTCGACAAAAAGACTATTCAATACAAGACACTTGCTCGATATTGACTAGCATTAGAGGGTCAAATTTTGGGTCAAGACTCTCTTTGAAGAGACTCTTAATAGATGAAAAGATGATCGTTGACGAAAAGACTATTCAACATGAGACACTTGCTCGATAGAAATTCGTATTAAAGGGTCAAATTTTGGGGCAAGGCTCTTCTCGACGAGATTCTTAATCGATGAAAAAACTATAAAACACGAGACACTTGCTTGACAGGGTCTCTCATTAGAGGTTCAAATTTTGGGTCAAGACTGTCTTCAACGAGACTCTTGATCGATGAAAAGACGTTCGTCGACGAAAAAACTATTCAACACGAGGCACTAGCTCGATAGAGATTCGCATTAGAGGGTCAAAGTTTGGGTCAAGGCTCTCGTCTACGAGACATGCAACTCGTTGCCTGTATTTTCAAAATGTAAATTCCCTCCTGAGATATGGCATAATATTCTGGGAAAGCTCACTTTTAGTGCCCAGATATTTAAATTACAAAAGAAAATTACCCGAGTAATGAAAATACGCTGTCTACGTGGTCCTTCCTAGCATTTCTTTTCATTGAGCTTGGTATCTTACAATTGCCTTGCCTATTTATTTAGTAATCTGTAGTATTTGTCAAAACTAACTTGCTAAACGGTGGGAACATATTTTCATGTAATACTGATGTTTACGGTTACTACACACGTCGTAGAAATCATGTTCATTAAGTGTCAGTAGCAACAGCTCACGACAAGAAATTCACATACAATACATGTACGTTACTTTACAACGCATTGCCAAATGAAATTAAGCAATTAAAATTGGTACACAAATTTAAATTAAAAGTAAAATCTTTTGTGCTGCATAAATGTTTCTATACAATTAGTGAGTATGCTTATCTTCGAAAAGAAAAAATAATGTTTACTTTAGTAAAACAATGAAATAGTATAATGAATTAGTAATGTTCTTCAGATTCCGGGTCAATGACCCCCATCTCGATCGTGTTTTTATCCAGTTTCCCTGGTCCTTGGAGCAAATTCTGAGATGGCCCCTTGATTTGCATCTGGACGTGAATATAGCTTTACGATGCGTACTTTTATTGAGCTTTCCTTTTGCTTGTAGTGATAGTAGAGCTTAGGGTGAGTTTCTATTTTGTTAGCAATGCATAAAATCAAATCTGCAGTTCGTTTACCGTTACAAATAAGTTTTCTATAACTCGGAAACGAAAATATCTAGTTTTTGAAATGTTAGTTTCTCGCTTTTATGAACTTATTATTGTTATTATTATTATTATTATTATTATTATTATTATTATTATTATTATTATTATTATTATTATTATTATTATTACTTTTTTCATCTTTCAACTATTAATAGTTAAATGGTTGGGAAGGGATTTTGAAACTCAAGAAAGCGTGCGCAGATGATTGTCTCTCCCATACGTCACATACAGTTTTTTTACTGTTTTGACTAAATAAATTTAAAAATATCTTGATGTCTTATTTCAGTTAGTTGTACCATAGAGTAAAGAACCTCTTTAGTCTATGGCTGTGCACTGAGTTCACGCTTCTTTACGGATGTGACGTTTCACTCGAACGAGAGACTAGACAGAAGACAGACTATCATATAACACAAAAGACCTCTACGGCAGAGAGCCTGACTGACAGGCAAGGACAACAACTGTATGAATTCTATCAATTGGAGGGCCGTCGAACTCATAGTTACAAACGTTGGTTCTTCTGACCGGAAAAGGGTTCAGACGCCACATTGAAAATTCAATCCTTGCCGTTAGGTGAATTCGTGAAGCTACAGACCCGGAGCGTATGAGACTGTGACCGAAGTTTACACCACTACTCACACGGCACCACCTACATGACAGGCAAATTAAATCTAAAATCATTAACACTTACTGACAGATGACGACCTACATCACGTTCATAACCTTCCCCCCAGCCGTACCTTATCTCCACTGCGACTTCGTGTGAATCCGATGAGAGGCAACACGGAACGCTGGCTGTGAGAAAGTAAACACATCCTCGCAATCTGATTGCTTCACAGAGGTCACATGACGTATCACAGCACGTGCCGAGAGAACTGTCTGAGTGCGTATACGCTGCCGGTACTATAGGAATATGTATTCATACTCTTGGGGCAGCCTAACAGACTGCACTGAATCTCCAATATGGTGGGGGTTGACGGCTGTCTGCAGGTACTGCCAACTTCTGAACCCAAGGGTTTCATCCTGACCCGGGATATTCAAAGGTACGGATATTCGGAATGATTTGCACTGCGGATGTGATACATAATTGCTTTTTTCTTCCTCTTTCTTCATTTTGTTAGGTTTGTAGCGCGGGGAATAATACTTTATTCTTCGTAAGTGATCAATTCGTGAGAAATTTTATGCATTTAATACATAAGTACAATAATTATTTTGCAGTAAAAATAAATTTCTGAAAAATCCTGATATATGAATAGTTAGATTTTTTACATTTATTAGTTCAATGTTTCTTAAAACTGAGTGTTTTCCCTCTGCAGGTACCAACAATTTAAAAGTGACTGTTGCTAAGCATCTTAAGGTTGATTTAAATATAGGAAGATCTTGATTCAAAACTAACATAGTTTTGAATAACAGTCAACTGTAACTTACCTTTGAGAGTCAACTGTATCAAACCTGGTTTCACTGTAAAGCGAATTCCGTCAGTAGGTCTTCCAACAATTGAAAATCATTATTTTTAATATAAAAATATTTATTTATGTACCACATGCATATTGCTAAAATAATAAAATGTATTGAAAATAAAACTGATTTATCAGAAAAGGAAAAGTTTAAAAAAACTTAAAAAAACAACAAATAACTTCTTTCAATTCTGAAACATTAAGAAATGAATAATAAAGGCAATTCACTACTTTTATTTAATTTATTCGGAAAATAATTTTATTATGGACGTGATAGTAATAAGAAACAGAGTTTGTATTGCTTAAGATGTGCTGTATTAAATACATTGAACCAGGTAGACCCGATGGACATAAATGATGTGCATTATCAGGATGATAAAAGATCACGATCATGATGACAATAACGAAGAATTTCATTCTGAATTACTGAGTATAGATATAAGAGAAGGTTATGCCTTTATATTATTCTCTTTCTTGACCATGTGACCACAACAGTAAAAATAATAATGATTACAAAAAGAATTGTCTGAAACACACAAAATCATATGAAAGAATAAATTCCAACAATTGATGTGTGACTTTAGGTATGAAAATTGATTAAATTAAACTACAATGTCTAATAACCAAATATGAGTAAAAAATTGAATTTAACAAAGCTGAATCTCTATTAGAGATTATCCATTTCTTTTATTTCATCTTTCTCGTCACTATCTTGTAGGTCAATTAATACTTCTGATACTTGAGTAAAATTTTTAATTTCTTTATTCTAACAATCCAAAATTATTTTTTCAGTATGAGTAACATACTGATTCCACTTGTCAAGTGTCATCAAAAAAATTAATATTTGTAACTCTTAATATAAAACAGTAACAACGTAACAGTAATCTTTAAGGTTGTAAATTTGCACAGTGTAAGTTTGTGGACTTGGCCATAGCTATTTATAAAATTTGCACAGAATACTAATAACTATTTAATAGTACAACTACAATAAAAATAAACCACTACTTAAATTCAATTCATAGTTTATAGTCAAAGCGCAATTCATCACGTCTTCGTGAAATTCTCTTTCTTTAGAGAACTCGTTTATAAAGATTGGTAGCGTGTGAGATCCGCAAAAGGTATGTATACGACTGAAATAATATTGGAGACGATCTATTGCTATATGCATATGAGTAGTCATGTTGACGCTGCGGAAGTAAAACTTTTCAGAATTGTCGGCTTTTGCTCTTTCCCTTTTGATTTTACCGCATTCAAATGCCGAAATTGAGAGGAAATACGAAATTATATCTTTGTCAATGAATATTATACATGACTGCTGACTACATGTCATACATATTATACATATTCAACGTTTGAGGTAACTTTGAGGTATGTACTAAGGTAAGTACAATTCACTTTTAATTAATTCAATTTTATGCAAACCTGTTTTAACAAAAGTGTAAAATAATTTAAATATAGATTTAGTTAAGTTTTATCGCCTTTTTGTTATTAAAGTTATAGTTGTAATTATTAATTTTATTTATCCATAATGTGATTGCATCGTTCGTGGAGTTATATTTTATTTTTAATTGCATTTAAGAGCTGGAAAATCAAGAAAGTGGAAATGAGATTTCAACCATCAATTTCTAATATAACGAAGAATATTCTGCAACAAATATCACGCAAAATAATAGTTGTCAATGATGTTTATTGACTTTATCGCAAGTGAACTGAGCAAATACTGAAAATTGTATAGTTTTTATCGAAAGAAATGCCTGATATTGATGACAATTGTTTTGAAGTAATTAGAAGACTGAATGTGTATTGAAATTCTGATAAATTAGAACAATGGGAAAATCGACGTGTTAAAATGGATAAAAGATAGGAAGAAATATTTAACTATATCAAGAAAGAACACATTCCATATTAATATTTAGTTATTCTTGTTGAATTTACGTTGTGCTTCTCGGAACTAAATCAACAGTTGGAAGAGAAAAGTCTGACAGACAGTTCTTTGGTATGTTTACGGACTTGAAATTATCAGTTACGTAGTCTGTACTTTGCTTAGTACTGAGAAAGTCAAATATTTTGTTATTGGAGATACGGGACACTTAATCTTATATCACTAGCGTTAACAATAGAGACTAGCTTACTTATGTAAGCATTTATGGTTATTCCTTTTTGAGAGTCTATTACAATTGCCTGGTCTTTAGTCGGGAACATCTCTGTCGATGAGGCGTTGACGTAGTATTTCTTGACTTCCACGTTTGGTTAAACGTTTTGATGAAACTGGTTAAGTTGAAGATGGTTGGAAGAAGTTATTGCAGCAGGAAGCTATTAGCCGTAGCTAGTGCTGCCTGTAAAACACTGCTTAATATACCTTCTATGGAGTTAAAAGTACTATACAGGATGAGTCATGTAACTTTAGCACATCCTGTACTTTTTGAACGGTTGAAGTTATTGCAATGACGTTTTCACGAAAGTGCAAGAGGGAATGGTGCTTGTTGATGCATGTATTGGTTTCGATTTTATCACTTGTATTTTAAGAGATAACTTTGGTTTCTTCAAATGAAACTATAATATAAACTATTTTTAGTCTATTATGCCAAAGTAAGAAAATGAATCCAATGATATACATATGGTCATATGTTAGATAAGCATTTTTTGAGTAATTTTGATTTTTTTGCGATTTGTGTTTAACGTATATTTTAAATGTAACAGTCCACCTACCAAGATCGCTCAGCGCTCTCACTGCTAGCACGTGCTCGGGGTGTTATATCCCTTATACACGAGTCACAGAAAAAATATAATAATAATAATAATAATAATAATAATAATAATAATAATAATAATAATAATAATAATAATAATAATAATAATAATAATAATAATAATAATAATGACAATGTGGCGAGACACGGGCCATCAGGCCCGCTCTTCCGCCTAACAACGTAATACATACATTTATAGATACGAGTAAAATTGAAACATTATTCAGAGATACATTTTGTAAATAAAAATAAAATACAGCTTACAGATATCATGCCCCTGGGCTCACTTACGCGACAAGAATTCGTCCCAGCATTTGCCTTAAGCAGCCGAGGAAAACTAGGAAAAATAAAAAATAATTTTGAAACCAAAATTATTCAAGAAAATGCTTGCCTAACAAATGACAATATGTATCTCATTGGATTAGCCTTTTTAGGCTCGTCCTAGACTAATAAATACTAAATATAGACTAAAAAATGTATAGTCCTATTTGAAGAAAACAAAGTTACCTCAATATTTCGAAAAATACAAATGAATACATTATTAAGTAGTCCCATTCCCTCATTCGGTGAAAACTGCATTACAGTAACTTCAACCGTTCAAAACTGCAGGAGGTGCTAAAGTTACGTGACTCATCCTGTATAACACTGGACTTAAACAGTTTGCCACTAGTGACACAGTATATTATATGATATTGCATCTATCAGGTCGCGCACAATACAGCGATGTGTTTGGTATGACGGACGGAAGCGAACTGTGTAATTGTCTGTTTCTTTACGTAATGTTCTAAAAAGAACTACATTTGACTGTAATTGACAGGTAATTGTTACAAGATGTAGGATCATCGTGATATGATTTTTGTTGATTTTCTAACGCCGACATAGCCCCATTTTTATTTCTAAACTATAAATGTGGATTTACTCTTTTTCAATTGTCATGAGTAGGAATCGGACTTTCATGCAGAATACAATGTCAAAATAAACCATGAAATATGCAGTAAAACATAACATGCGTTTCTCGAAAAACTTGCATTATTGCTATCCTTGTACATGACAGACATGATAAAAATTCTTCCATCATATATCCAAATTTTACAAGAATATTTTCAAGGAATATCGTAAAAAATCAAATCAAGCCTCTTTTTAATAACCAAAATTTGCAAAATGCCTCGTAAAAATTTCTACCACAGTACGTAAATAGTATCTTGTTAGATTTTAAAAAATAATTATAGGTACATTTGTTTTACACTATAAAAATTCTGCAATAATAAAGTCTAAATAGAAAGTAGTCTAAATAACAAAGTATTTAGAACCAATTAGTCCCAATCGTTTTTCATTCTCTGAATATATCACATCCACACCCATCAGTTCCAAGGAAAGGGACAATGTGGCAGGTATGAACACTGCCTACACGTTTTGAAATCCGCATCACTGTCAGGGTTTTCATCAACATCAATAACATCAAATACCTCTCAGGGATTGAAGGATAGCATCCAAGTGTTAATGAACATGCAACGATATGCAATAAAAACGTAAACTATCCAAAAATAGACACTTAAAATAAGTGAAATGATGTAAAAACATTATCTAACGCACCCGAAAACCTATTATAATGGATAAATGCATGAACTTCTTTTGTGCTGGCGAAAAAAGGGATTCCTAGGGGGCCCCCTTTCAGTTATGCAGGAATCAGGGCGGTGATTAAAGGCGTCGTTCGTTTATATTATAATTACTCAATTCTATGAATTGTTCCTTTGCAACAGGGTATAGAATTCAAGGGTATAAAGGAAAAAGAAATTGAAGAGAAGTCATGATCTGAATAACTTAATATTAAGTATTTACATGGTTTCACCTATAGAAGAGGCAACCCAAACGAGGAAAATAATACATCTTACTTGGAATTTGCAATTTTATACATTATTGATGGGAAAATATGCATAGTTTAAAAAGAAAGGAATCTGTAGTTTATTGAAATAAAAATCGAACTCTATGACTTCTACGACTAAGCAGAAGAAATAAGCAATTGCATTAAAATCCAAACCCCAGTCATAAGCAATTACAATTGATTTGGTGTTATTTGGTTACTATTGATTTGGTTTGGGGATTCTCATTATTATTATTATTATTATTATTATTATTATTATTATTATTATTATTATTATTATTATTATTATTATTATATGTTTAAATTATTTCTGATTTTGCTACATTTTGATGAAAATTAATGTGATGATAATGGAAAATTTTGAAGTAAAAAGTCTAATTACCTTTACATTATTGTTTTTATTAACAAACAAAATACAATATTGTTAATGAATCGCTTCAAGAATTATAAGTTTTTGCAATTGCAAAGCAATTTGATTTCCATATGTATTACATAACATACATTTTAAATTGTCTAGATAACATACAAAATAAATTGTCTAGGTAGATTTTAAATTCAATAAGTCTTGATAAGCATTATCCTAAATAATTACGTTGTTTCTATTCACTTCTTTCAAATCTTTAAGTTTACAAAGTATTTTCATAATTCTGTGTGTATTTTCTTATGAACAGTCAGAACTGTTTTAGTTACATAATTTTTCCCACAAACTGTACACTTAAATGGTTTCTCACCAGTATGGGTTTTTAAATGCATCACATAAGATGACCTTTGGGCAAAATATTTTCCGCATTCATTACATTTATAAGGTTTCACACCTGTATGAATGCGCTTATGATAATGCAAACCCACATTTGTTGTAAAGCTTCTGCCACACACTTTACATGCATAAGGCTTCTCACCTGTATGTGTTCTGTAATGATTGTTGAAACTTTGTAACGATGACACCATTTTCCCACATAGTTCACATAAAAACGATGTACTACTATTTATCATTACTTTAGAACATGTTTGAAGATGAATTTTCTTTTCCTGACAACTTTTAAAGGAAACAAAACATTTCCGGCATGTCAACGATTTCTTGTTAGTGTTTACTCTTCTACACTTCAAATATACTTTCCAGGAAGTATGATCAGAATGACAATTATCACATGTTATTGGATGTACCTTATTAATCTCAGTAATATGGATGAATTCATGTTTTATCATGTCATATTTATAATAAAATTTTTCGCCACAGTAACAGCACTGAAAATTATTACATTGACGGTGATTTAAAGAATGTTCTTCAAAAGAGAGTTCTGAGTTGCTGGCAAAACCACATTTTTGACATATATATTTTCCTTCTTTCATATGAAAACCTCTGTTTGAATCAATATCATTCATCGTAGTTATTTTGCGTTCCAGTCGTTTAATTCTCATACGATGCCGATCTCTTTCTAATTTCTGTTCACGTTCTCGTGCAAACCACTGAGATCGTTTTAGAACATATTTCTCTCTACTAATTCTTAGTCGTTATTGATAAATTTCTGGACAGGATCTCTCAGCAATACGTCGCCTTGCTTGTCTTTCGCTGCCTTTTCTTAATCGTTCTGCACGTTGTTCATCTGTTTCTAGACGTCTCTTTTTATTTCTCTCTATATGAATTCTTAATCATCGTTGATACTCGTAAATTTCTGGACATAATCTCTTAGCAGCACGTCGCCTTGCTTGTCGTTCTCTGCCTTTTTTTAACCGCTCTGCAAATCGTACATCAGTTTCCGGGTGTTTTCTTTTCGTCAAAAAGAGTTTCTGTTTCGTTCGTATCCATTTTAACTTAAGAGTGTGGCTGCAATGAATATACACATACTTCACTCAATTGTTGACAGAAATATGAAAAAGCAAAGAAATAAATTCATTGGTGTGCAGGTTATTTCTGGCGAAATACTTATATAACTAAAAATATAATAAAAAAGATCATCCAAGAAATAAAAAACGTCGAAAACGTTACAAGCACTATGCCATTTTTCATTTAATGTAAAATTGTTTGATATAATTATAAAGATTGTTAACTATGTAAGTTGTAAATTTCGAGATGTAAAGTTTATTTTGCTCATCAAAATGGTGCACTAATTAAAAATTTTCATGTATCATAATAAACATGAATATCTTCATTTGTAAATCAAAGGTAGTTTTATCGAAAGATTATGATTCATTAACTTCCTATGTACATCTACCCAGTCCTTTGTCACTAGATACGCTGCGGCCCGTTCTTATTTGAATTTGGGCAGAGAGAATTATGGGTAGGTCCGCCATATTGCGTCCAACTTTTGCGCCAATAGCGTTGAAGGGCGCAAAGACGCTGTGCGTGAAAATGCAGCGATTAACAGACCACCCCCAACAATTCTCGAGGTTATTTTGAACTGTGTCTGAAAGTTTCGAAGTTTCCGTTGATCAAACTACTTCCACGTTGTGAGGCGCGCACAGTGTGTTTTCAGAATGCAAGATTGTGAAGAAAAATGTCGCAAATTCAGCGTTGTTGGGTTCCCAATTGCCCTAACAACCAAACAAGACACGGTAGGTATAAGGCTAACTTTGCAGTGCGATTCCAAACAGTAAGAAATATTACGTTATATATTTTGCATGAATGATGTTTAGTTAAGATTGGTTTCATATTATTATGATAATAAGTGTTATGCAGGAAATAGCAGCATGGAATGCGGTCCCCCGTGAATTAATTTTATGTACCATTCCTTTTGGCTTCCTCGTATGACCTGGTGAGTTTAGAAATCTTATTTTATGAAGATGAGGCACAGCACTATACTACTTGAAATACTTTAACATCATTTTTTTATATTTCAAGCACCCCTCCCCATTTGCTGAAAAACAAGTTGGAAGTGCGGTTTGTTCCAGATCATATGTAATACAATATTGTCAATAAATGTAATTTTTTAATATTTCTGTGTAGTAATTTTGGATTTCAAGTGAGATGTCCTTGTTTAGTGTGTTGATCATTGTTCAAATCATTTATGGTTCGTTCAGGACAAGGAGTGATTTTTTTGCCAGAGATTAGATCTAGTTTAGTTACACTCTATGAAATGTATTTTTTCACCAGCCATTTGAAGGAGAATGCCAACTGTTAATGACTCTTCAGTGTGTGTAGTTGGAGGTTAGGGATATTTTTCAAGTGTGATTTATATTGTTCCAATACCATCACTATAAAGAATGTTATAACAATATATACAATTCTTGTCAAAAAGATGGAAATGTGTATGCATGTAAATTAACTTATAGATGTAAAGGGGCAGGCCATAAATTCTGTATTTCAGAGCCCCTATTGTTGACTTTCATTATGCTTTTAATTAAGCTTGCTATAGACTAAATTTTCATAACACAATTATGTGTATGAATAATACTCTTGAGGATGTTTTAAACGTGAACTTTTCTTGCATTCTAGCTGTATAATTTGAATTGAAAAATTGTTCAATACCTGTATCAAATGCTGAGTAATTCTGGATTTATGATCTACCTTTGGATTTTCATCCACCATTCGTTGAGCAATTAACTATGCTTTTGGACTAATATGTAGCCTGAAATATTGGAATATAACTGAATCTTACCAGGTCCAAAAATTCTGCTTTGAGATAAATAAAGTTGAAGTAGAATCAGGTCATTTTTTTTACTTAGTTCATTAGTACTAGATAGGAGGTAAAACCTGTTTCTTTTAATGCGGTTTAATATGTAATGTTGCTTTTTTGAAGAAGGCGAGCAAAAAAGCAAGAACGTTTTTGTGGACTGTTTGTTCAGATGCAATTTTCTTGTTTATTTATAAAACTTATCAATAATATTAATTTATATTATACCTTAATTGCAATTTTGATAATAGGCTGAAAATTCACATGTGTTGATAGCTGGCATGTCATTTTGATAATGATACAATATTAAAGAAGTAATGGTCACTGGTTATATTTAGAGAATTTTCTAAATTCATGGTTTTAATATTTAGGTAATGGCAAAGTTAAATAATCTGCATGTATTATTTGCTTACATTTATTTTGTAAAAAACTGTTAACCCATTAACTGCCAAATTAATTTTGTGCGCATAGCGCTCTTTCATTGTCGCATTTGTGCGTGCACAGCCATTGTTGGAGTATTCTGGCAGCAAGCAGAGAGTATACTAATAGATACGACACTCAATGTTAATCCCAACGCTCTTATTCAAATTTCTAATTTTCATGGAGGGGGAAGCAGCCATCTTAGCCCCAGTTTGAGTCAATAGCGTCGAAGGGCGTTCTACCAATGGAGGTGGCGTGTAATGACGACCGGGAAATGTAAAATGAAGTTCTTTTCAAAAAGGCGTCAAATTAATTCATTATTTTCATGTAAAATAAATACGCTAGGCAATTTAGAAGACTAAAATATTAGGATTTGGAATCCTAAGTCACTGAATGGAATTGTCCAGGGAGTGCAAAATAAAAAGTTATTTCATAAAACAATATTTATTTCTAAATTATGTAAATAACACAATATAAACAATAATACGCATAATACAATTTTTTACAAAACAATTGTAAGGAAGTAATCAGACATACAGATTATTTTACTTTGCCATTGACTAAATATTGAAACCATGAATTTAAACAATTGTCCAAAAATAACTAGTGACTACTTCTTTAATTTTGCATCATTATTAAAAATGACATTCCAGCTATCAACACCTGTCAAATTTCAGCCTATTATCAAAATTGCTACGAAGGTACAATACAAATGAATATTATTGATAAGTTTTATAAATAAACAAGAGACTTGCATCTGCACAAACAGTCCACAAAATTATCTTTTTTTGCTTGCTTTCTTCAAAAAAGCAATATTACACATTAAACTGCATTACAAGAAACATGTTTTACCTCCTACCTCGTACAAGTGATGAACTAAGTAAAAAAAATTACGTGATTCTACTCCAACTTCATTTATCTCAAAGAGTTTTTGGGCTTAGTAGGTTTCACTAATATTCCGATATCACAGGCTACATATTTGTCCAATAGCATGGCTAGTTGCTCAATGGACCGTGGATGAAAATCCAAAGGCCGATAATACATCCAGAATTACTCAACATTTGATACTGGTATTGAACAGTTTTTCAATTGCTAAAAAAATATTTTCATGCCTTTCCCAATCATGTTATGTGACATAACGCACACAATTTCTGCAAAACAATATAACTAAATAAAAGCACTTATCATACACAGGAGATTATACCCAACAGACATCTCAAGAACCATCAGAAATATGTTTAGAAAATAGCTAATGCTTCGTGGTAAAAATGTCAAACTGTTACACAAAGACTTATACATAGTTCACAAGACAGAAAGTGGGCCAAAAGAACCTGAGATAAAAATTTACTGCTACAGAAACACCAAATGATTATCCCTCAAAATACAATTTTTTATTTATTAAATTGAATCCCAAAAAACTTCAATTTGGGACATGTCTACAAGCAAGTGGTCCTGTAGTTTGGATTTACTAAATTACATACAGTAACTGGAAGTGCTACAGAATAGCACAGACTTTCTCGAAGTTAATTTCTAATTTCCTTCGGTGCGGACCGACTCTGTGGTCTTCCCTCATCTTCTTGCCAGCTGGCATCTATCGCTGGCCAAAATACATTTTTTTGCCATTTTCTCAACTCTTTGATTACCAAATAGTAGAACCGAAATATTATTTTAAGAGTATTAAAGAACCTAACCTTGTCTTAAATAGCAATTTGATAGAAAAATTTGAAGCTGTTTTAAAAAAATGGCTCACCAGTTAAGCGTTACTGTAAATGCGAAATTGAAGCTCTTTTTCTCCGGATTCTATTTGAGTTTTCGAAAAACTTCATTAGAAGTAATTTGAAGAACTTCCACTCACAAATTCAATAATATATCCATTGAAATGTGCATATTACTGGCATGAGATATTAAAAAAAAAAAAAATAACAAAAAAACATTTGTGCAATTTTTGGGAAAACAAAAGAATACTCAAAAATGAACATTACATCATATTAAACAGTGTCATTACCACTATTCGTTGAAATAGTTTAAAGAAAGAAATTGAAGCCACCTCTGAGAAAATGGCGTTTGAGCTATTCTGAAAATTAGTAGTTTTGAGCTCATTTGAACAAAAAAGTGTTGAGTTTTCGAGAAACTTTACTTCACATTATTTAAAGCACATGTACTTATAAATATAACACCGTGCAGAAATCGCATTTAAAGTATTACCGACATGAAAGACAAGTCACAGAAATTACATTGCTGTAATTTTTGAAAAAATAAAATAATATGGCAATATGGCATTTGTCATCATATAGGGTTCATTTAGCACTAACCATACCTAAAATGAAAAAAAAAAATTGGAGCCGTTTTCGAGAAAATCTTCTTTTTGTAACTTTTTAAAATTGCAAGTAGTTCACCCACAATTGCACAAAAACTACTAAAATTTACAAAAAAAATCTTCACACGTTAAATGAACTATTTATGCACAACAAATTTAATTCGAATGAAAAGTCTATCTTCAATATTGTAATTGTAAGGATAAAAA
The DNA here is from genome assembly GCA_011170035.1 of Teleogryllus occipitalis. Lineage (NCBI taxonomy): Eukaryota > Metazoa > Arthropoda > Insecta > Orthoptera > Gryllidae > Teleogryllus > Teleogryllus occipitalis. The sequence continues at coordinate 50,378 of BLKR01003058.1, read as the reverse complement.
CGCCTACTTTTACAATTTCTGAAAATTCAGAGTTAATCCTTCCGGCAATGTCCCCTTCCACAACTTCTTCACCAGGTGGAGAAGGGCCTGCAATGCAAAGAGACATGGTATCTTTGACACACAAAACAACACGCAATCATTTATCTTCATTCAACAACGCATTTGCACTCACCAGAACATTTGGGGAACTCAGGAGAAATGTTGCATGCAGAGCTACATGCTACATGCAGAGCAGGTAGAGCAGATCCTGCAAAAGAAATAAGGATGTTTAATTAAATTAAAAAAGAAAAAAAATTCTTATTACGCCATCTAGTTGCTAAATAATAATAATAATATTAATAATAATAATAATAATAATAATAATAGAAACGTACGCCTTTCATGTGGTAAGCCTTCTATAAATGACCTGAGTGCTCCCTCCGGCAACTCAGGACGCACATCAGCAAAAATTACTGGTTCTGCATTATGTGCTAGTCTGCCTGCTGCAGTGAACATTTCCGGCGCGAAGTGCTCCATGCATAAATACCTTAACCTTGTGAGAAATTCCCAAGGGCAAGATGCCAAAATTGGGTCAATTGCCTTTAGCCATTTCATACACCTGTAATAAAATTAGTAATGTATTATTGAGCTATTATAGTTATATCAAAAAATGTTATTATAGCTATTATAACTTATCAATTACATGATTATTAAAGCAACCAGTGTTTTCATGACTTTACTACATTGGTTGTTCATAATAATTGTGTTTACAATAACCTGACATATAATTGCATTATTTAAATTAATTTCATGTACTCTTAGTGACATAGTTAATTTACTATATCACTAAATAGTACATTAAATAATTTTTATGGAACCATGCTAAGCATTTCATATCGCTTACCTTTCAGGATCTGTTGGAAACCTGAAGAATTGCCGTCCACTCCTTATGTTTTTGTTGTTTGGGCAATTGGGTACCAAACAACGTCTAAATTGGGGCATTTCGAGTTTACAGCACAGAACATCGTCTCAGAAACTCATAAACACACAAACGCAAAAACGATCACAGGACACCGTTACGTTTACGCATAAAGCAAGTGAATAATATCCGGGTGCGGCCTGTAGATTTCGCGCACAGCGCCTTTGCGCCCTTCGACGCTATTGGCCCACCACGGGGCTAAGATCGTGGAATTCAAATTCAAATAAGAACAGGCCCCGGCCTATCTAGTGGCAGGGGACTGGCAGCAAGTTTTTGCAACTTTTAGTGTGAATCGTTTGTTATGTTGCGAAATTATACTACTAGAGCCCTCTAAAGCGCCAAACGGTGGTTATGTGAGCATTTTTTTCTATAAGAAGAAGCAAAACCATTAGATTTTAGCTGCATATGTCAGCCACTACTAACTTTATTGTAACTTAGTGCATAATTAGGTTATTTGTATTTTTGAATTAAAATGAAAAGCAGTAATACTGCGTCAAGACTCATGGTGAGAGTGATTTTATTTTGCTTGTAGGATTGGGGATCTCGATCTATCAGCCTCATGTCACCACCTTACCTACTCGCAAAATGAAATGCCACTTTTACCAATTCGATCGTAACCATTTGTTTTATCTGAGCAAAGGTGCGGTAATGTTTTCATTTGTTTCTTATAAGTACTGTTCATATATAGTGATCATTCCATAGTATTCACATTAATTTGGCATGACTCTAAGCAAGTAAAATTGTATTTGTACTGGGTTCATTGTCTTTTGTATTACAAAATTGTTAATGCAATTGAAATTATAAAATTGTGTAATGTCAATAAGCTCAATAAATACTAGATTTTACTGCTATAATTTGACTTTTCTTCCATAAATTCCTTACAATTATTTCTGTTATTTTTTAATAAGTTAAGGTTGAAAATATGGGAAGTGAAATTTTAAAATTCTCACGTATCGTCTTTTTTCAAATTATCCGGTTACTTTTACGCTGTTGGCTGTTCATTTTCCCAACAGAAATCAATACGATTGCATATGGCGGCACCGGAAGTTAGGCAAATAAGGTTTATCTGTTTAACATTGAGTGCCGTCTCTGAGATATACTCTTTGCTGTTCACCATAGAACACAAGAACTTGTACATGTAAATAATGAACACCGTGCTTTCATCATTGAACTAAAATTTAGTCACAAGATTTAGTAAGGAACGTTTTTATGTAAAAACATATTTTACTTTAATACTATTGTTACTTTAATACTTTAATAATAAATTCCTTTATTTCTCTCAATAAACACATCCCTTTTAGATGGAAAAAATTTCCAATTCATTTATTTTATAACAAGTAAAACTTAAGATTAAGCCCATGTTTTTAATCTTCAAAGGTCGTTTCGAGAGTTTCTGCATCCCCCCATCTTCAGGTCTATTGAAATAAAGTTCATTTTCCTTATTTCCTAAGTATATAACAATAACACAGGCACACGCACGACCCACACACACATACACACACAAATACTTGGCAGACCCAAAGACCTGACACATGTTTCTTTATGTATTTCGATGCGAAGCCATATTTAAAACTACCTTAAAGTTAATGTGAACTCATAATTTTATTTCCAGCTAAAATATGCATCGTGCATCCTAGGTACTCTTTCCCTCACAAAAATTGGCCGGCAAAATTCTATCTTCCCAACCGCGCCGACAAACTTGGGCACCCCGCGACCAGGGGGAGGGACGCGTTGACTAATTGCTAGAAGGTAGAACCACAGTTGTCTGCGGTTGGTGCAACATCCCAAGGGGCAGGAAGGACGTTGTCTCAGGGAGAGGGGGCTAATTCGTTTACGTACGAGTCGTCATATTTCCCTGCCGAAGGAGAGATTTTACCTGCGCCTACGCCAGGACAAAAAAATCTTTCTGAGTGGGGTTTTCCATCCAGAATTATTGTCCATAGACCAGTAAATGTTTATCATTTTAGCAACAATTATTCTAACTTTTAGTAATAGATTTGTAACTCCTGTCAAACTGTTATTTTGAGTTGTTCATTGCAGGCACAATTTGCGGGGCCTTCCAGGCTGTTCTCACGCGTTTTTAGAATTTGTTTATAAAATTATAAATTGTTGCAAAAATTTTAATTTGTTAAATTCAAAAGGTAAGTACTACCTCAATTTAATTATACGGTCACCAGTTGCGAAATAAAATGCAACAATAATACTTTATTCTTTCTTTTTACCTATTTTCTAACATCCTTGTCCTATCTGAGAAAAGGGAAAGGAATTCTGACGGTTGCCTAATAGAAAAGGTCGGGCCTAACATAAAAAACCGTAGGGAGTTGAATTCGTCTAGAAGAAAGGTGCAACACTCAGGAAAGGAAAGCGCATTTACGGGTAAATCACGGAACACCCTTTGAAGGCACAATCTAAGCTAAAGATATACACAATCCAAAATATCAGCTTAAAAATACATTACAACAAATGTGATTACAATTACATATTGCGGCTACTGCCTCCAGAAACATTTACATTATTTCTTTATGCTGCAAGAGAAATGAATCAGAATTTCATTAACATATATACAAAATTGTCAGGCAAAATCACGCGCCTCTTTACATAAACAAAACAAAATACTCTGTACTACATTACGCAGAATTACATAGTTGCGTATAATTCCTGTTTAATTCTCCACTTTAGGAGCACAGAAATGCAACTAATACATGGAAAAGTAACAAAGAACTCTCTTGAGCTTCTTTCATTAAACATATTTACGTCGGAATAACTACTTTGGTTCTGTGCAACATTCATATCATTTCATAAATTAACATGACTGTGGATTCTTTGTACAGATATGCACTCATTAAATCTGGTTATCTCCGTATAGCACCTATTGTACCTGCAGCGGTGCTTCAAAAGCCGCTTGTAGACGAACTCGCGACCTTCTTGCGGCGTTACCCGAGCGACGGACCTAAGCCGCTCACGGGGCCAAATGACGGGCTCCAACACAAAGGTCACTGCTTCCACTGCAGTACGGACCCAACCGTCCCGTCTTCAAATGTTCCTGTACTAGGAACCAAGAAACTGCAACATTTACAACATTAATTAATGAAATGCGCATAATCAGCAACCGACAATACTCTGATGCATTACGTAATGTGCAGCGCTCTTTCTTTTTTTTTATTTTTTTTTAAATTTATTTTCTTCCTGTTCGGCAGTTTTGCCTCTCAGAGGTTTGTACATTTTTATTTGTAATACATAACGTTTGGGAATTCACGTTTGAGCATATTACCTCTCACTCTTGTATCTTACTTCTAGCTTATTTACAGGATTTAATACTTATATTTCTAATACAACTAAGCAATACACAATTTTTGACGTACAATACACAATTTTTACATACATTATACATTCTTAAATCTAGATCCACTCTATACATACATTGGGATGAAGATTTACATATTTAATACATATTATTATGGGGGTTTAAACATGTCTTTGGGATATCGAGAGCGAATTCTTTTGGGATTGTTTAAAGTTTTTCCCATTGTGAATTTTGTACTGCAAGGAGAGGATGAAAGAAGAGTAAAAAAATTGTTACGGTTTTTTCTTATATGTTCTATTATGGGTTCTATTTGAAGTTCCCTTTGAATATGTGTATTTGATATGAACCAAGGGGCCTTTGCACATTTTCGTAAAAACGTGTTCTGTACTATTTGAAGTTTTTCAATGTTGGTTTTAGCTGTGTTATTCCAGACCGGACAGGCATATGTGAGTGATGGTCTAATAATAGATTTAAATATTAAGATAGCACTTTCCAAATTTAAGGCTGAGCCGAAGTTAATAAATGGGTATAGTTTTGATATTTTGGCGTATGTTGCATTGGTTATTACTTCAATGTGCCTTTTCCAAGTTAACTTGCTATCAATATGAACCCCAAGATATTTTACTGGTGTATCGGATGGGAGCCATGGGATTATAGTGTTATTTAATACTAGCGGGCGAGGTAACTTTGGTTTACAAAGAGTAAAAATTTTGGCCTGGGTTTTAGTTGGGTTTATTTTTATTCTCCACTGTTGAGCCCACTCTAGAATGCATGAGATATCCGCCTGGATGTTATCTTTTGCTATTTTTATATCTCCATGAGTTGTGTATATTGCAGTATCATCTGCGAATAGCGCAAGATTTGAGTCTCCTAATGTGGGAATGTCTGAAAAATAAACATTGAAGAGGAGCGGCGATAGTGCAGAACCTTGAGGTACCCCCGCTCCTATTGTTCTAGTTTGTGAAAGTGCGCTGTTTACTTTAGCTCTATACGTTCGGTCTGCAATAAAACTACTTATAATATCTTGTAAATAGAAAGGTTTTCAAACTTTTCGGCGATATAATCAGCCTTTTCTTGGTCCGTGTGTACAGAATTTCCTGTTTGGGTGTTTAGAGGAGGAATATTTGTTTTTTCCCCTGTTATAGTTTTTATTGTTGTCCACAGCCGTTTTGAATTAGGATGTATTTGGGATAAATAAATTTGAAAGCTTGAATACCTTAAATTATCTAATTCGATTTTGATTATCCTCGCTAGTTTGTTTATTTTTCTTTTGTAATTAGGATTTCTATTTATTTGCCATTCCCTTCTCAGTTTTCGTTTTTTATTTATCAGATCCAAAAGTTCTTTAGGCAATTTCCTACACGATCTGTGTGTTGGAAGGGATGGTATAATACTTTCATTCAAGTTTTTATGAATTGCATTGTTTATTCTGTTTATCTCTAATTCGAGGTGCGTATCATTTTGAATTGAATTTGGAAATTCAAGGTTTTGGGACATTAGATAGCGAAATTTATTCCAGTTGATGTTTGTGTTAAGTGTTTTGTTGGTACTATCTTTTGTTGGAATTTTTTCTTGGAAGGAGCAAATAACTGGGTTATGATCCGAATCTAGATCCGGAACAACCGTTTGATAAATTGGGAAGTTGATTCCTTGAGAGATTATTATATCTAAAATATCTGGGATTATTCTATTGTTGTAAGGATAGTGAGTTGGTTCACTGGGTGCTTGGATATCTAAATTCTCGTCAGTTATTAGCTGCAATAGCTTTCTGCCATGTGTTGAGGTTGAATTGCAACCCCAAGCTGTGTTCTTGCTATTTAAGTCCCCTATTATGAGAACTTTTGAATGCTTCTTGAAAATATTTTTATAAATAGCTTGTGGGAAAGGGTAGTTGGGTGGTTTATATGCTGATACAATCACAATTTCCTCATTATTCACGTAAATTACAATTGCTACCGTTTCTAGGTTTTTGTCTGATGAAATATCTATTTGGAAATGTTTCATGCTTTTGTGAACTAAGATTGCCACCCCTCCCGAAGCACAGTGCGTTAACTTGTCGTTTCTATATATTGCATATCCATTAACTTTAAATTTTTCACCTGGCAGTAAATGCGTTTCAGTTACGCATGCTATTTTTATTTTATTATCATTTAAAAAGTGAATGAATGAATTTGTTTTGCGTTTTATGCCATTTGCGTTCCAGTTTAATAACCTCGTTTCATCATAATTATTTAATGCCATTACTAAGAGCAGGAACTAAATATTAAATCATTGTTTGTAGCTGAGGAACAATAATTGCTAATATTTGATTTACTATTGTGCTAATTAAATCGAAATTGTTTGCATTATTGGAATTTTGTGTTCTCCAGTTTGAATTACGATTTTCGTAGTTTTGAGAAGGCAAAGGCATATTTACTTTAGGCAGTGGGGGAAAGTTTTGAATGTTATCAGCTGGTGGCGGCCTCCTTGGAGGTTGCTTACCGCCAGTGTTTGAATTAGAGGTTTGAGCATTAAGACCATTTCTTTCATCCACTTTCTGCTTCTTTAAATTTTTTGCAGCCACGATAATTCGCAGTGTGATTTTCCCCACAGTTACAACAAATCGGTTGTTCTCTTTTTGATCTAGTACACTGCGAGTGATGATGTGACCCATCACAACGAACACACCTTGGATTTAATTTACAGTTAGCTTGGGTGTGTTTGAATCTCTGGCAACGCTTACATTGTATCACTTTGTTTGGAGCGCTTCGCATGCGCACTTTAATTACAGAATAAAATAATTTAGTTTCATTAAATATTGATTTAGCATTTTCAGTGTTCGTTAAATCTACAGCACAGGACCATAGAGGTTCTCTATGTTTATTATATAGCCTTGTTACGCTTGTCACTGGGTACGTAAGCCTTACTAATTCATCATATACTTCTTTCTGAGAATAGCGACAGGTATACCATAAATTATGACTGTGAGCTTAGAATGATAGGGATCTCTGAAAGAATGATATTGGATATTATTTCCATCACAAAATTTTCTGTATTCTCTGTAGTCTTCAATTGTTACAAAGTTCACTTGATAAAAGTCTTTTTGTTGTTTAATAGTAAACTCGTTTTTGGCTACTTTTTTAATATCACTAACTAGAAGTAGATATCCGTCGTCGTTAACGTTATGAATGAATATTGGTGGAAATTTTACAATTATATCACTTGCAAAATTATCATGATTGTCTAAATTTCTAAGTAATTTATAGCGTGAACTTACTGGTACGTTGTACCTAATATTATCCTCTGTTCCATGGTCAGAATCAAGCTTTTTCCTCTTGTTTGAATCAGGGCACACGTTGCCGTTTAGACTCACGTTCTGTGATGCATTTTCCTGATGAAAGGCGCCCACTGATGACGATGAAAATGTGAATCCCTGCCCGTAGAATTCACCGCCGTTGGAATTTTCATTGGTCATTTCCATTGACTGCACAATTAACCCTGAGGTTTCAAGTAGTCCCCCAGGGGGGACACTATCTATACTCATTTTTCACAGATAAATCGTTGCACTGTTTGTTGGTTGTTGTTTTACTTAATATCACCAAATACAAAATATCACCAAATATTACTGCTTAAAAACACACAGTTAAATCACATCGCCCAGTCACCTCGGTCACCACAGTTGTAACTGAACCAAGACTACTAAGCGGAGCGCGATCTGCACCGTGCCGTGGTCAGCAGTAGAATGGTGCAGCGCTCCGTATCATAAAACCTTACGGGCCTGCAACAAAGTAGCCATGCGCATCAATAGCGACTTATCTGGGTTTTCTTTACATTAACATTTATAAATACTTCTGCAAATAAAAGACCAACCAGTTAGTAAATCACATAAATATTGTTACATCTGTACATTTCAACACATAAGGAATCCAAAGTCATGCTTGCACCTGAGCGTGGCTCTTAGCCACCATCACGGCCTACTACGGGCATTAACGCAAGAGAACCACCTACATAAAACTCTAAAACTCAGTTCTAACGGCACTAAGCCGGGCTCACTCTCAATTTCAAATTACAATTTAGCGAAACATCAAAACATTATAAAGAGGTTAGTATCGAGTGGCAATTCTATTGTGGCGCGCAGGCCCTTTTATAAGCTCCTGTAGAGCAAAATATCACGCCGCGCGGTACTACTTCGCTGCAGACTAGCGTGACGAAGCGTAATAGATAATTAGCAGCACTCCTGGTGGAAGGGGGTGCAAACATACAGAAGTATTGCTCTTTTGACCTGAAGTCGCATATAGACTAACTGCTCGTTGGAGCTGGAATGGAGTATAAGGAGAGAGCTACTATGGCTCAACGTAGGAGTCAATTGTTGAAATTGACCTGTACATATTATGACACAAAATAATATAATATTTTGGCCAAAACAAGCTTATACTGCATTGCAGTGAGCTAAGAATCAGTCCATATTGCCCAGAAAGACATGCAATTTAAGTATATGACGAAATCAATATTAAGCTAGTGGTTTTAACATAATAAATATCAAGGTGCTTTTATAATATTAATTTTTATGTCATAATAGACTTATATTACATAACAGATTTCATATGCATAGTATACATAAAGAAAAGAAGTTTATAATAAACTTCAATTTAAACCAAGCGTCCTCATGGCCATGGGATCACAATATCCACATAAACTTATACCTTTTTAAGAAGCAGAAGCATTAAAAGATGCATTAATATGCAGAACCTTATATTAATTTTACATGGTTAACACGTAAGAATAAGGAATACATAAATCATTTCTTCTAACGATGGAAGTGATGGCTTCTCGGATGACGTGGCACATACTTTCTCCTATTGTTATACATTGATCATGTGTGAAACACGACAAATTCGCGGTTTTCAGTTCTGGGACATCGAGAGACTCTCCCCCTTTAGATTTGCAAAATTTGGAAATTGTTTATAAATTTGTAATTGTTGCAATTTTTTTATTGTCTCATCTGAACGCGATACAAAATTCCGGAATCCGTTAGGTGCTATTATATATCGTTCTCGAGATTGTTTATAATCGTGTAATTGTTTATAAGAAATTAACAACTTACATAGACTCCATTTATTTGCACTTAATTCATTCGCTCTATACAAGCATACTGAAAAAAAATAGTTCTCCAATGTCGTGCTTTTGCCTGCCACATACGCTTAAAATGCACTTGCTTGTAAACAAATTCTGTGGCAAATTTATTTAATCTAAATTAGTCTTTTTACGGCGAGTATGAGCATAACTTTTATTTTGTTTTTATATTCTCTTCTAAGTCCTGCCTTTTGAAAGTCGATATATTTATCAAATAGGAAGGAAATTTATTATAAACCAATTATTTTTCAAGGTGCATTACGCCCAAACGATTATTTCTGCTTTTCTATCAAAGGGATGTTGAGCAACCGAATAGTTGTATTATTAATTTTTTTAAAGGCTCCTGTTAAAACCGAGAGTCAGAAACTATTTGTTCCTCTTGTTTAAGTATTACCAATAAAGAATGGAGAAACATACTATTAGCTGTTTGTTGTAAACTGCATTGGATTGGATGAATGTAGTGTTAAGTTTTTCAAATTCAGAAATATTCAATTTTGTGTGTTGAAAACTCACATGAGTAGAATCACATATCACAAATACTACTTCATTTATACAAGTATAGAAATTTCTAAATGAACGTATATAAACTTTTTGCTAATATTTTCGATTCAATTTATCTTTTAATAATTCAGGATCATCTTTCAACAGAATGGCAAAAGTACTAGTTAGTTTTCTAATTTCTTGGGCGTGGCCTAGCTTTTTGGACTTGCCCATCGTCTTACCAGCTGCCATCTATCGCTGCCCAAAGTACATTTAAAAAAAAATTCTCAATTTTTTGGTTGCCTAATTGTAGAAACGAAATAGTATTACAGTGCATTTAGTACTATCCGTGGAAAAAATCCAATGTTACTCGCTAGTGTTATTCACAGACGGACTGAAAACGGATGGATAACAGATGGACGGGAGGGCTTCTGAAGAAAGAAAAAAAAACAACACTTTTTCGATATCAGGGAACTTCAAAACGTGTATTTCCGTTTCGAAATCGAGTTTCCGCAGCATTATATAACCTTCCCTACACTACGAAAATAAGCACGTATACGAGAATGTAAGAAAAATAAATAATTTACTCTTCTGGCAGTTTCATAGGATTTGATCCAAATGAGTGAAACAGAATTTAATAAAAAAAGGATACAGGAATACATAAAAGAATAATTAATTCAGAAAACAATATACTTTTATTGATATGTATTTCTAAAATACCTACTACTCATGTAAATATAACTTTGATTTCTGATACAAGAAGAAATATATGAAATACACAAAACTCATAACTTCATACAATAAAAAATACAGTAGTGAATTGATCGAAGTATAATGCCTCAACTCGCAGAAGTTATATTTTTTTATATCAACTTATAGATATGACATGGAAACAATGCATCTTTTTAACATATATTCCTTTTCTTGATACATTTTAAATCACTACCAGGACGCGGTTTTTATTTAATAAAGAGCAACTTTCGGATATGATTGAGCAGGAGCCCGAGTCTCAAATTCAGTGGGCTTGGAAATCCGATTGGCAAAATTAATAAGAAAAAAATGATTTTATGAGTTATTGTAAAATGATCAGTTATAGCATAAAATTTGTGATTTTACAATATTTTTGGGCGGCGAGGATTCTCAGTTTTTTCTAGGGTTCGAAATTCAGTTCAGCTTCGGTATTGGGGAGGAAAACAATGTCTAAGAGCGGGAGAACAATGAAATCTAAATTATTAATATGTCTCACGTTTCCTTTATTTTCTTGTCAATTAATGATGTATGATCAGAAGTATGAATGTATTTTCCAGTCCACAAGAAAACTGAACCACGTGATGATAGTTCGCTCTTTTTTGTAAAATGGCGGTGGATTTTTATTTGGGTCAATATGAGAATGTAAACGCACAAACTTAATTTTTTGTATATTTGACTAATCTTTATGTTGGAAGTTAGAACCGATATGGCAATGTAGGGGGGAAAATGCCATAAGTGGAGATAATTTGGAATTTCAGATTTCTGAAGTGAACTGTTTTTCCTATGGTTATAACCAAGTAGCACAAAATATTGATTAACACATCATTTGGATAAAAATCACAAAAAAGTCTCAGCATTCTCTGATATTTTATAGCTTCTTATAGATACACGGAGTTACTTTTCAAATGAAAGGAAATAAAGTAAAACAATTACAGTGATAAAGTAGAAGAGAAGAACTAATTCATGGAGTTAATAACAATCTTTATGAGAGATTGTAGAATCGTTGTGAGAGAAGGGTGATAATTATTTCATATCAGAATTGGCTGTATTTGAGAATGTACCAGATTAGAACCCGTGTAACTTTATTCTTCTCGCTGTACTGCTTCCATTGTGATACGCTGTAAGGCATAAACACGCATAAGGAACGGGCGGGTGATTTTTGCTACCTTCACCCAAGGGACGACAATGTACTTTCCAGGGGGAAGTTTCAATCTGGCCACAATGCTGCCGTGGACAACTGGTTCCACAGATCCCTTGTGGGGTTCGAATTCTTCCAGATTTTCAGCATCTAGTTCTTTCGGATATCTTCCTCCAGTCTGCAATGAGAATAATTATCAACTAAGTACGTAAAACGTATTCAGCATTCATGCGTGGAAACAAGAACTTAATTTTACTGTTAATTGATTGGAAAGTGTTACTTTGAGGTGCACGCATGTTTAACCGTACACGTACTGTAAAGGGGTGTGGTCATAAAAAAACAATAAGGTACTGTTAAGTAAACAAAACACTGAGGCGATATCAATTAACATAGCTGCCATTTCATATCGAGAACTATCCCAAGTTTATATACTAGTAAGTTTCCGTGAATTCATTATCAAATTAATGTTCGAAACTCGTACGGAAGTACCTTAGGTGTATATACTCATTTCAAAATGCCGGACTCTGCTCTCAACAACGCCTCGTCCCTTAATATTTTTTCTACAGACTCGCTTTCTGTATTAGTTACTTGAATAAATATTTCCTTACATTTAAGTAATACAAACTTTATTTTTTGTTTTAAATATTTTTTACTAATTTCTGAACTGTCCGAACCGTCGAGAAACTTCCTAAGTTACCTTAAAACATTTAGGGTAGAGTAAGGAAAAATGGACATCGATATCAAGTGAACCAGACCACCTAATGCGTAGTAATAGGGAATGTTTGTTTTAATTTGCACTAAAATTAGTTGAGGATGTTCCAGTTTAGAGTTGTAGTTACGTTACCAAATGCTCTATATCGAGGAGTTATTTCGTCCTTTAAATTTGAATAAGGCAAGAGTATTTTTTCTCGATAACTTAATTTAAATTGATAGGTGAATAAAATTAATAAATAAATATGTTACTTTAAGTAGGATTTTTTTATAAGTAACTTTTTAAGATTTATTCAACATGTAATTTGCATAGTGTATGATGCTTAAGGTTGGGTTAGAACAACAGTTTACAAGTAACTGCCAACAAGGTTAAGTGAGGGCTTTGGCGGTTAGGAAGACAGTAGCCCAGTTCACCCTTCAAAAATCTTACAGGATATAGCATCTTAATCTGTCTAATTTAGAGTTGAAGATGCCCCTATTGCTAAGTAAAACAGCCAACTGTCGAAATTATCCAGAGAAGCACCCGCTAAGATGGCTCAGTGACTATAATCATTGCCACTGCAGCGTCGCTGACCGGGAGGTTCTAGAGTTTGAGAACGAATTTTCGACACTTTGTGAATGGGTCGAATTCATCCTTAGACTGAAGGAAAATTCTAGAGGCCGCATACTCGGTAGTTTTCCGTGGTTATTCTGATCAGAACCAAGGGAATGACAGAGGAGTTCATTATCAAACAGGCCAGGCTACAGAGGCGATCTTTTTCTCATCTTTGTCACCTGAGCCGCCGGGGGAATATTAGGAAGAGAAAATCCCGTAAGTGAACTTTAGGTCTGCGTCGGATCTCGTTTTCCAGCGGGGAGGAACACCGCTACCTTGAGGCTATAACATGCACTACACGAACGGCCAAACTACTCTGATCCACCCGCATATCCTTTCTCTCTCACTCCAGAGGAACACACGGAACACTGAAGGAAACACATTATAGAAAAGTCACAATCCAAAAATTGTAGAAGAATACTGACATCCCAAGAGCAACATGGATAAGATATAGTCGAAAGGCAATATGGGTGTAGAAAATGTTATTTATAGTCTCAGTACTAAACAGTTTAAAATGTTTCAAATTAAGAAGGAAAGTTATTTGATAATAAGGTTAATTTTATCTTTCAATATTCTCTACAGTTTGGCTACCAAAACTACAAGGTATCTTATATATAAACTGTAGCAAATTTGTTGAGTAAAGTATCTTATTTGTTGCAAAATGTTTCTTAATTACAAAGTCAGATGAGTTTTGGAATATGTCTCCGTAGTATAAAATTGTGTTCTACTGGCATACTAATAGATGAATCGTATAAAATTTAGATTTCTTTCGATTATTAAGAACATTCAATTTATTACATTTTACGTGAAGAAGAAAACGTAATGTGCATAGTTACCTAACATTCATTTTGAAATATGTTTGTCTATAAACTGAATATGGATAATTAATTGACAAAAATTAATTCTGTTTTAAATGATCTGAAAGAAAAACCAATAATGCCGTGTTTGACTTACCTGGAATACACTTATACCAATAGGGTATATTTCAGTGTTGTATCTGCCTCGATTTTGATCTTGAATAACTTGAATAATAACGTTATAACTCGGAGGGATAGCATCTTCATCCTCAGATTCCTCAACAACCTCTTCATCTAAATCAATTTCATACTCTGAAACTTCATCTGAAACTAATGATAACATTTTAGTAAAATTGGATTTTTTAATTCTGATTAAATAATTAAAGATATTTACAACTGCAAAAAATTGATAACATTTTTTGGAATCTTCCACTTTTCTTGAAGCCACATCGCGCGCGGGAACGTTTTTTGGAGCGCCCTATGAACATTTTTTGCCTGAAAAATCTGGCGAAAGTGAAATGAGTCAATTAGAGGTCGGGTACTGCTTAGGAGCATATTTTCTCATGATAAATTGCTGCTTAGTTTTTTGAAACTAATTTATAGAATTATAATTTGAAAGTTATGCTTGGATTGTGATCTGTAATTTGAAACGTTTGTGGTTGGTCATTTCGCTAAAGAGTGAACGACTTACACGAGTCGTCTTAACACCCCCGCGCACTTCCTGAAAACTATAGCACAAGCAAAATGTAAATATTTAGTATATTTCAATACGTCACAAATATTTAAATTTTATTGCATCATATGTACTATATATTAATATTGGCATAAACCTTTATTTACAGAAAACGGTTCAGAAAGGTTTCTTACAATTTTAATTTGATTTACATTACTGCTGTATAGGACTTTAACAGTTTTCGATAAGTACATCTTAACATCATGTTTCTGGATTGCCATCCAGAGTTTATTTAAAGGAACTGTGTCATGAGCTTTTCTTAAATCTATAATTACCAGGCGTATTTCTAAATTATGGGCAAGCCGTTTGTCTGCCACTAGTCTGATACTAAAAATATTATCAGTACATGAGCGTCGAGCTCTAAAGCCACGCTGTTCTTCCACATCTATAAGCTCCATTTCAAGTCGAAATTTTAGTATTTTTCCATACAGCCGACGAATACTACAGAGCACAGTTACGCCTCTATAATTTCCACGTTGTTTTCTGTCACCTTTTTTGTATATGTTAGATATGTTACCTTTTCTAAAGTCTTCTGGCAGGGTCTCTCCCTTCATACATCTATTGTACAGTTGGCAGAGTATTTCGAGAAGTACACTAGGACCGTTTTTTAACAGCTTCATACACACTGCACCGGGGCCTGGAGACTTTCCGTTTTTAAATGTTCTAAGAGCCTTTCCAATCTCATTTACTGTAATGTCTTCTATGGCATTCTCACTATCTCCCATAATATTGTAAACATTCATGAATTCTTTTCTGTCTTCTTTCATCAACTCTTTATCATTTGGTAAGCCTTGAATTATGAATTATGAGGAGATGTAATGATGAAGGGTGGAGGGACACTCACAAATACAATCGTACTTAAGTGAAGTCGTAGGCTTCCGCGGCCAGAGCCATGTAAATGATCTTGGCTGTCCAGGTGACGCCGCGTCGAAGGCTGTGTTGCCGACGTTTCGACCATCTTGTCGTGGTCTTCCTCAGGGCAGTTGTGCGTGAGGAAGACCACGACAAGATGGTGGAAACGTCGGCAACACAGCCTTCGACGCGGCGTCACCTGGACAGCCAAGATCGTTTACAATCGTACTTAAGCAGGACTCCAACCGGCCGCCTCCTCGGCGGACAGTGCGACGGCCGCCGCAACCGCCTGCGCCACGGGGCCGGCTTTAATTTATTATCATCACTGTTGTCTGTCTTTCATTTGATGTTTATTGTTCTACGAAGATGACACTCCAAAGTAAAAGATCTCAGAGCATTCTGAACAATTCTAAAGATATCTTACGTTGCCTGAGAGAGTGGTGTTACCTCTGATATCTGCCCCACGAATGGATTCGGAAAACTTAATCGACAAAGAGTAACGTATGGATTATGTTTTAAACTTCTCTGTGAGGACGCAGAATAAAATTCTTGGAATACATGATAATATTTACTTTTTCATATTTTGAATATTCCACGTTAGTTTTTATATACTTTTCTGTTTGTTTTTAAATAAAAGCAATTATTTTATGTTTTGGTGTGAGAATAAGACAATATTGCATTGAAGAAAATCTTAAAAAACAAAGGAAAAAATAGAAAGCCCGGGAAAGAAATCTCAACAGACATGATAAAAGATCCGAAATATAGCGCGATTTGTTGGATGTGAAAATATCTACGCCGCTTCTATGCTGCCCCGATTTGCAAACTGCAACTGTTGTGACTGGCAGGAAATTACATGATGTTACTAAATTACTACAAGTGCTCCAAATCGTGGATACAAAACCTGATAAATGTAATACTACTGCTGATAGAGAATTACCCCTCACGGGCGCATAAAAGATATTTGAGACAAAAATCACAAGTAAACAAATTATGGCATGCATGAATTATCAGATGCTGATTATATATCTATCCGCAAAACAGAAGACGCCTCAAAACATTTTACCATCTCAACTCGGAAACGATACGTTCCAAGGCCATAAAACTAGTTTCTTGTGTCCTTGACACAAGTTGTTTCTTATACCGTAATCTGTAAAATGATTCCTTTTTGGACGTTCTGTCACATTTTTTTATGGGTCTGTCATAATATAGCACGGGTTGCCAGAAACCGTTCTTAGATTCCAGTGTGAAGCTATTTTCACTTTTAAAATAATGATTTAAAAGTTCTGTTTCTCTGAGATTGCATTTTTTGTGAAACACCTTTGGGATCCTTCTTTTACATTTTTTTTGTTTTTCGCTCTTCTATGCTATTCACAAATTTCCGTTTCATCCGACAGGTTAGGTACTGCATTACACGCCGCCGAACATTTATACAAGTACTTCGTAATAAAAAGAAATTAAATAAATATTTCAATTTTTAGATTAAGTTGTGGAGTAGCAAGTGCGGGATCATTCTGTGCACACGATAGGAAGATTTGGTGGCATATTTTAGAGAAAATCCACGCTCCTGCAGCGCCGAGCTATCGAAGCGAGTCTCGACACGCAGCGGTGCCGGTAGAGAGTACTGTAGCGTCGCGGGGTCCGGCGCCGCCGCGCCGGGCCGCTTCGGGGAAACCCGCGCTAAGCCGGATGTGGATGGGGGTGGAGGGTGGCGGCGCCACGCCGCGCCGGTTGGAAAAGCCCTTAGGAATCCCGGCTGGAATTTCCTTCAAAAGGACGCGCGCGGAGGCGAGTTTAAGAGATGTCGGTTGCAGCTCTGGAAAGTTTGGCCAGCGAGCCGTATGACGCCCGCTGCTTGTAGGGTAGGGGCGTGCCGTCGGATATTTAAGGCCGCGCCGACAGGAGCCTCGCGGGATACGCTGGGTGTCGAAAGACGAGAGGTATCTCCAGTGCTATCATTGCACGTGATCTTCGGGTCGAAGATCGGTTTGGCGACAAGCCATGTAACTGGTGTAGTTACGGGACTCTATGTCCGACAGCTTCGCACCTCGCGTTGCTTTTTGCTGCTTCCGAAGCAGTGGTTCTGGGCGAGGCCTAGGGGACGGTCGCGTGGTTTCGCGGCTAAGAGAACTGAAAGGTTGCCAAGGGGTTAGATTTTTGTATCTTTGTACATTAATTGTAAATATTCTGTAAATATATTGTATATATCAATCAGAACAGTCGTCTGTGGTTTTCATCCTAGTACGTCACAGTACTATGCGAAGGGTCCGCTTTGACAGCTACTGCTTGGCAACATAACTGCAGGTTGTGTCCTTGCACTCAACTCATCTATGCGTTCGTTTACAGGTAGCTCATTTATAAATGGATTCATCACTGCCTCTTGCAATGCCATCGTCCTGTGTGAGGTTCATTTGTTTCCCGACCTGCCATAATGATCCCTTCTTAGAGTAACTCTTCTACAGCCTCAGCAGACAGTCTACTCCGGGAGTTAATTGCGAGTGGTAGGGCGATCGTGAATCAGTACTGTCACGCCGACTGTGATTACTTCTACTGTTTTTTGGTCCGTCTCGATTCTGGTGACAACGCAACGTTTAGGGACTTTTACTGATAAATGGTTATTTGAAATTGACCGTTGTTTCTCTCTCCAGGCGCTTCAAATTATATTCACATAATTTTGGTACGAGTGTGGATTTGGAAACATGTTCAAAAATAAACTGTTATTGTTACTCCTTGTGTTCCCTATTTTTTATATATTTCAAGAATAGAGTTGCTATTTTACGTTTGTGTAAATCTTGCCAAGACAAATACATAAAAAAAGGTACGAAATATTTTCTCCGACGAATAGTTTTGCCAGAAAATATACGTTCCAATTTTTCGTTACACTGCTATCTCAACGTGTGACATACTCTACCACGAGGAAAAAATTAATTTCAAAAATGAAAAAAATTATGTTTATGAATTACATGAAAGCTGCATCTGCTTTGAGTTTGCAACATCTTTAACTTACCTGCTGCATTTTCCTCTACAGTCAGAGTGTATAGAGGATTTCTGAGAAAATTATCGGCATACTCCACTCCCTCACCCTTCACAACTATTCCTTTATCCCAAACGTTAGAAAAATTATAAATCTGAAACAAAGAAGTTCCAACGTGTTGGAAAATGTTACTGAAAATTGTGAACATGAATAATGCAATAAGAGAACATAGAATAGATGAATATAAATTCTTGAATGTATACAAGTCTGTAAAAGGATTTATGAAACAAATTTCAGTTGAAGTAGCTTTCGGAAACATTAAGTTCAACATTAATAAATAAATCATATGTTCCAGAGAGAGTACTGATACCTGCATTTTTGAGTCATAGTTTGTTTCTTTGTTACCCACTTGTTGAGAAGTTGCTTCATAACAATCTCCAAAGTTAGGGAATTTATACGCCATCCAAAAGTGTGTGAAGTGTCTCTTGAAGTGAGATACTTTCATGAAAAACTGTCCATCTTCATCCTTCACGTATTCTAGTTTCTTTCGGGTCTCTGTATCTACACCGGTCCATTTCGGATCACTGTCAAAAGAAAGAGAAATGAGTATTTTAAATATGGACATCAATGCCTATACCATTTATCTAATAAGAAAATACCTTAGCGTTAAGAAGAAATAGAGCTTAAAATAAAACGAAAATCTTTGAAAAATATGTAATTGCTCAAGAATAATTGCTCTATAAAACATGTAACTGTTGGTAACAACAAAACATTTAAAACTACTTGTTTACTTCTTACCACAGGTACTTTTACATTCTCGTATACATATGTATATATGGAGTAATAAACGTAAATGTAAATGTAAATACAATATTAAATGTACAATAAGATGACATAAAGGCCATAACAATTTTTGTGTTTTTATTAATTTATACAAAAATTTAATTTTATTGACTTGTTTATAACATCGTTTATATTTACATTAGCGACAATTTCTTTACATCATTATATTCATGAGTACATTTGATTTGAATAATGTCATAACGTTTCTTTAAAACTCAACAGTTTTCTGTGAAAATGAGCTCAAAATTCCACATTTTCAGAAACGCTCAAACGCCATTTTCTCAAAATGGCTTCAAATTGTTTCTTCAAACTTTTTGGACGGATAGTGCTAATTGCACTGTTTAATATGGCATAAAGTTAATTTTACCATATTTGTTTTATTTTTTAAAAAATTACACAAATGTAATTTTTTGAAATATCTCTCATGCCGTTAATATGCACATTTCCAGCGATTTGTATAAATTATTGCCTTTGTGAGTGACAGTGCTTCAAATGACTAATAAACTTTTTCGAAAACTCAAAAATTTTCTGTCAAAAAGAGCTTCAAATTTCCCTATTACAGTGACGCGTAAATGCCAAAACAGCTCCATATTTTTAACGAAAATGTCCATATAGGACAAGGTTTTACGTGCCTTTATTATTCTTAATATAATACTATTTCGGTTCTACAATTAGGCAACCGACAAATTGAGAAAATTTAAAAAAAATATACTTTGGGCGACGATAGATGGCAGCTGGGAAGAGTATGAGGTAAGTCCGAATAGCTAGTGCAGATCAAAGAAAATAGGAAGCCATTCTATAGCATTAGTTACCTTCTCGTATACGTACGTATATACGGAGTAATTGATGAGGTGTAGAGAAAGTTATTTATGCTACGGAAAATTGATTGCGACATTTCAACGGAAATACACGTCTTGGCGTCCCCTGATGCCGAAATTGTTTTTTCAAAACATTCATCTATTTGTCTGTCCGTCCATCTGAACACCACTAATGCCTAAACCATACGTAGGATTTTTCCAAAATGGATATTCCCCGGTCGATCTGGCTCGACTCAAAGCACTGCGATTTTGAAAACATTCTTTAAAATTTGGGCGAACTTTAAATGAAGCTAAAAGTTTGAATTTTTTGCGGTGTCTTCCTCCAAATACTGAATTAAAGATACAGATTTTTCCATCAAATGAAATTTATTGTCCATAATTATTTCTTTCATCAATGTCATGTACATTTTACAAAACTATTAGTATTTTCCTTTAGTGCAGTATGTCAAATTTAAAAAAAAACGAAATCCAAATTTTATCAAAAACGGTTCCAAATTACAAAAATGTATTTTTACTTGTCTCTCATGATGCTAATATTTACATAACGTCAATTTGTTAACATTAATGTATTTATAAGTACATGTGCTGAAAGTGATGACTTATAAAGTTTCCCGAAACCTCAAGTGTTCTGTGAAAATGAGCTCAAATTTCCGCATATTCAGAAATGCTCAAACGCCACTTTATCAAAAACGGCTCCAAATTTTTTCTTCAACCTTTTCGTGCGGATAGTGCAAATCACACAGTTTAAAATTACATAAAAGTCATTGAGGGATATTATTTTCTTTTTAAAAAAATTTTACAAATGTAATTTTTTTGAAATATCTCTCACGCCGGTAATAAGCACATTTCCAGCGATTTGTAAACTTCTTTTGCTTTTCTAAGTTGATTTGCTTCAAATGACTTCCAATGAAGTTTTTCAAAAACAATTTTTTTCTGCGAAATTAGTTTCAAATTTCGCATTTATAGTGACGCCTAAATGCCGTTTTCTTAAAACTGACTCCTATCTTTTCAACAAAAAATTCCGTATAGAACGAAGAGTTTCTCGTCTTTAATATTCTTTTCGTAATATGTCTGTTTTACCACAATAAAACTGAAGAATTCAGAAAATTTCAATAAAATGTACTTTGGGCGACGATAGAAGGCAGGTGGCAAGAGGATGGGGTAAAACCGAGGAGTTGACCCAGACCAAAAGAACTTAGAAAACTAACTAGTACGAGAAAGTCTGTGCCATTCTCTGACACTACTAGTTATTTTTGTACCAAATCATTATATCCACATAAAAACACGCTGTAAATACATGCAGAACATATATTATACATTTTGTGAGTTAAATTGCATATCAAACTAAAATTCAAATATATTCACAGATAGTTAAGTGGGTCAATATTCTTAAGAAAATAATGAATGTTACAGACATAAATAAGTGATCTAAATACGAAAGTAAATAGTATATATGATGGTAACCTAGTCTGCTCAACCTATCACGTTGGAGACAGATTTTATCACTTTCATATCAATTTGCGATTATAATGATAAATGCTTGAACCAATGAAAGTTCGCCTATTCTCTACAAGGTGTGAAAACCAGCTGCCATCCGTGTATTATTCTTGGGAAGTTGATGTACTTAGACAAATATTTCCGAGTTGAATGCTCATATTTGTAAAGAGTAATTTATAGAGTAAATATGTGTTACGTGAGCCAAACTTGAAACTTGGATTTCAAGAAACACAATAGTTACGAAACGTTTAGTCAGATGGGATGGTATTTAAGACTCAGGAAGTTTGGCTATCTCACGAACGACCGCTCGGTTTTGGAAATGTGTAATGAAGAACAAACAAATGTCGTCAAATGGTTAATGGAGATCTTATTGAAACATGTTCGCAGGAATTCAAGTAGTTAAAGATATTTTATTGTTTATCTTCTCTTCTTGGTTTTCAAATGAATCTTGCTGGAATACACACTCGTTAGTGAGTAGGCAAGAGACAGCATGAAGTTGACACACATATTCCTCAGCCAAAACCTCAATCCTTTTACTATCCTTCCTTGCTCCACCCTCCAACTGACTGAGCTTAGCTCAGAGCAAGATTTACTGCTGTCTCTGCAGCAACTCTGGCCGAGAGTTGCTGCAGTCTTAGCCCGATTCTCCTCTAGCCAGGTCGAATTCAGCAGCTGTCTGGAGGCGACAGCTGCTCTGATAGGTAGTTTTCCGTGGTTTCACCGGTCAACATCAGGAAAATGCTCGAGTAAATCCCCTTACAAATGGGTCACGAACCACGCGCGATCTCTCCTTCCTTTTCCTTGTCCTATCCCCATCACTTACTTACACACCCATGCATGTTGGGAGACCAGTCCGGAGCTTGCCTCTTGTCCCAGCTGGGGCGGTGGGAGAAATCTGGAGGATGAAAAACCCCGCAAACCGACATATCCAACAACTAATGATCGTAGCAGTTGACGTGTCCGGAATCACTAATCAATCATGTGCATCAGAAATTTACGAATCGGCAGCAAAGAAGCTTGTAAGGCGTAGGAGGAAGGCAGGCTGGAAGGGCAATTACGCTGAGAGATCGGCTTACTTCATTTCGCTTCATCGCGATGTCACTTCTTCTGTAGTTCTCGACCCAGCCACGCTGCTCCAGCGCCTTACTCCGCGAGCACATAATAATAACAACAAGCGATCTGTTGTGTCCTATATTGTTCGCAATTGCTACAGCGTCGACCGATGCTGACTATTTCACAATATAAGCATATTTCGTCTGTACACCTCGACCAGGTTTAGGCGGGATGATTGTAATACAAAAAAAAGTGCTCAAGTGTGGAGGTATGTTACGTTTACGTTCTATTTATAACCAAGTACTGGCGTTGAACGTGAGGTGAAGTTATCCTCCTTTCATCTAGTCGAAATGTAACTCCACGTTGGTGCTCGCACAGCGAATTCGGCAAATACTGTCCTTTCATTTGTTACGCGTTATGATACAGCAGCTTTAGTTCATTTTAAGGTGCGCGGTTTAGCGAGTGTCTATTGCGCGCGATAATTAACACCACTCTGTATTTCACGTTACGGGTTTTAAAAAACCGCACCAAAGATCGTAACACTAATAATGTAAATACAAGTTCCCTGGATCAGTTCCCTCACCTTCACCCTGATGTCTGCGCTTATCTAGCGATGGCGTATTATCGTATTTTACGTGTTATGAACGTTCACAACGGTTTCTGCTTACGTAGACTTGCACACAAAAATTTAAAAACAAATTAAATCCGCTCTTCAGTAGAGTGGCGTAACGTTTTCTCCGGCGTCTCGAATAAGCTGCTCCGTTCCGTGGCTCTCCCAGTCTCTTGCGGTCTTTCCCACCGGCCTCGTAATTTGACCAATAAGGCCGTGGCATTTACTTCCTTCGAATGAATTGTTTCGGAGTTAGTCCGTTCCCCTTGCGTCGCAGCTGATAACACTTCGCTTTATGCGTCAACGCACAAGGAGAAGTAGAGGCAGGGAAACATCCCTAACAAGTACTGGACGCGTGGGCTATTCATATACGCCCGTACAATCTTCCCATTTTTTGACTTTTCTTGTCAGAGGTCAAGTAATATTTTTAGTTTGGATTAGCCTATAATTGAAGCCTGTCTCAATATAGATCAAGAAGATCTCGAGGATAAAAAACCGGTACTTTGAGAATCGTCAGATTCGCATTACCTCTAGGAGTAAAAGATGTCTCCTAATTACAAGGTGGGAAGAGTCGAGAAATTAACATCAGTATCAAAATCTATAATACGGAAACAAGAGTAATATTACTTGAAGAATCTGCAGAATTCGAGTGTTTCTGATCACAATGTGCCAAGAGGCAAGGAATCGTGAATTGCGTAGAGTGGCATGCGACGAAGCTTACTCGTCACTGAAGGCGCCCTTCCACTCTATGGTGTCCTGGATGTCGCCCCACGGGTTGCGAATGCGCAGCAAGCGCACGATGCTCTCGCCCACTTCCAGGCTGTACACGCCCGTCACCGAGTACACGTGATAACCGACGATGCCTTCCTCGTCGGAGCCAGTCTGAAAAGAAAATTCGTGTGTACTTCTTTTTTTTTGTAACGTGGCGCGACAAGGCATCTCTTCACTATGGAATATGAGACGGCTTTCACGTCTTTCTCGGTCATGCGGCTAGATGTCGCATGACCATAAATGATGTCGCGTTATAAAAACCAAAGTATAAAAGCGGCTCCATACATTCGGCATTCCTTGAGCAACGAATAACTCCTCAGCCACGCCCGAGCAGCTGATGTGTTCGGCGAACTTAGCTGTGGTGGCACCGTGGACCACCGTGGAAGACCGACACGTGGTGGGTACGGCGAGCATCAAATGTTCGTTGCTCGGCAAATAGCAAGCAACTCATCCACACTGCAAGGGATTCGGAGAGTGGTCGCTTGCTACTCGCCGAATACCGAATGTGTGAGGCCTCGTAAAGAAACATGTTTATCTTATCCGTTTCCATTGACGGTTGGCAAGTATAAGTAGTATACCCAAGAGTTGATTACTCAAAGTTGATCATTGGCTTTTATGAAAGAACATGTTATTTCAAAAGCAAGATAAGTACTTTAAACTCTAACATAAAAATATCACAATGTATACAAATGTATAATAAACACAGCACACTATCCAAAATAAATGCACACAATTGTTGCAGTCATTTTCAAAGTGTATTTAAAGTCAATGTGATTTAAAGGCGGGAAATGGTAGAAATGGTTTTCATTTTTTAACTACTGGCCAACACGCAAAACATCTGCAGACATTCATAACAACTTAGGTTTTTATATTTTTTCGAGTCTGTTACAGGGTTTTAAGACACAGGGAAAACATTTTTTGTTATTTTTTGAAAAATTATTTTTTGCGTATGAATTTGGCGCGGAAAAAATATTAACTTTTTCAGGTAGTATAAATTATTTTCTTATTTTTCAATCAGATAAAATAGCGTTAACTTGACCAGAAAATAACAAAAAACACGTTTTGGGTGTTGAGATGTTGGGTGGTGAGACGGGGACTAGGAAACTTTTCAAAAATATTATTTTTATGTTCGATATAGTGCGACTACTCATATGTTTTAGGGAAATTTTCACCATCATATACGGGGGTATTCATTATAATAATAGTATATTACTTCCATGTAATAACATTCTTTTCAGAAATTATGATGGTAAAATTCTCTAATTTGAATAGCTCAGCGAATAGTGTTAAGTATATACAATATAACATAACAATATTTTGTGTAATAAATGAAATTGGAATAAGAACATAAATAATTATGCATCTCAGTGCCCTGTCAATACAATTCGTTAACCCAGAAGGAAGCTTCAACATATAAAATGTATATATTGTGTTTGGATGGGCGATGGATTGTGAAGTGTAATTTACTGTGGAATGTTCAGATACACATTCAGGACGAAATACGTCATGATCTATTTTTAACATAATTTCTGACATCTGAACAGTCATCTTTTCATCTAAACTGACTAAATGCAACAAGTAATAGCAATGTAACAAGCAATAGCATTGACAGATTTTGGAATTAACAGCTTTTATTATTTACTGTCAAGCGATTTGTGAAATTAAGTTCTCCCAACGCCGAAAAAAAAAACGTCATCCCTTCAAATCCATGCTAATAATTGAATTATAAATCTATCGGTGCAGACGGCTTCCGTCAGCTACATTATTTTATTATAATCCTCTCCCCCCCAACTCATGATGAACTACTCACCGGTGAACCGACAGTAATGAGTGAATTGTGCTGTATTGCCGTGGAAAATAAATTGTACAGTTGTAGTTCATTTAATTTTGGATCCTCGATATCTTCTGTAACATAGCCAGTGAGAATCAGCATTGCCTCAGTTGACAATCCTCCTTCGATGTTGTCGTAGCCTCCGTGATACCTGAATATAAACAAGAAAGTATAAAAGAAACACCCTCGAAAATGTCACATTTTCCCGCTTTATAGAAGTATACCACAGTAGTTTAAAGATGTGATTCTTAACATTATATTTTATGAAGATTGTTTACACAATGTAAGTTTAATAGGTCACAGTTTAAAAATTGAATTCGAACTTCTTTGATAGCAGACATATCTTACAGTTTCTTTTTTGCATGAACCTAATGAGACCTGAGATTAGAACCTAAGTAAGTTTAAATATTTTTGACATGCAGACAAGGGTTATTTTAAAATCAGTTTTTTTCAGTATTTCATTCACAAGAATTACCTTGATTCACTGTCAAAATTTAGCAGGTAAACGAAAATAAATAGAAAAGACAAAAAGTTAGCGGTTGTTCACAATGTTTAAGATTGGTAAACGTACATACTTTTTGACATCTTTTACTCTCGAAATATAAGCAATTTTATTGCAACGTCAACAAAACCAATCATTTAGGTTAAGGAGAGTGGTCCAACATTGTCTATTACATTTCTTTTTCAGTGAGCTTGATGATCCTATACGAGTTTTCTCTCGAAACTGCAAGTTCTACAAATAAGTAAACTGACCTTTAACTGTTTTTAAAATGTTAAATTGTATCAAAACTATTCTAGTCCTGGAAAATAAATTTTAGGAGAAATGACGTCAGAAGGCCTTATGTAGAAAATGTACGAAATATAAACAACTTACTTGGCAAAGGCCTTCTCTAAAAGAGGTAGCCAAAATTCATTGCTGGTCGTACACTGGCCATAGTGAAGTTCGTCGTCATCATCCACTGCGAGAGTGTCATCTATGTACACAGTTGTCCACTGACCTAAGTTCCAGAAACGGAAGGCTAGTATTCCTGTATAATATTTTCCGTAAAGATACTGGTCGGTTGGTATGACCTAAAGAACATTTAATTTCATGTAACCATGCTGATTTAATGGAAAACAAAACACATGTTATAGTTTTTACTTTACGGTATTACGTATTAGGTACGGTTTACTTACAGTACTTCGTAAGAAGAGAAAGTTACCTAATTGTGCGCCGGAAAACGTCGAATTTTTGTTAGAAAAACTTTTTGCCAGGTCCTGGTAATGAAAAAGTAGGTAAATCCTATTGCTAAATACGGGAAAAAATCCTCTTACACAGGGTGTAGCCAGAATCCATGTTTTGTTGGACCTCGATACCGGAAAAGCAATTGACGGCAAACGTTTTGTTTCTGTCCGTCTGTGGTCAACGCTAGCGCTTAACTATTCAGCCGATTTTCTTGAAAATTGATATTCCCTAATCGATTTGAATGAACTCGAGGTTTTGGGACTTTCAAACGGATATATTGATTTTTGAGAATTCATTACATGAAGTCTCAAAAAAATTTCAAAATTTTATCAAAAAATGTACCACATTTTTTTATCAAACGTTGTTCTTGAGTAACTTAAAGGACACGTAAGAGAATGGTCTCATGTGCGTTGAAATCAATTTTTTTAAATTGCAAAAGTTCAATATTTTTGGGAGTCTTCATACAAATTTAATATTAAAGATAGATATTATTTCCTCAATGAAACCTGTTTCTTGAAGACGCATCTTTAAATAAGTTAATGTAAAAGTTTTCAAAATTGAGTTTTTTCCGTTTAATTTGGCGTGAAACAGGCAATTAAAAAAAAATAACGAACATTTTTTCTCTAAATCAGGTCCAAAATTTTTCATTGAACTTTATCCACGGATACAAACCGGGATGCTAAAAAGAATGGTGCGGGCCTTATTTTCGTTGAACTATCTGAATTTTCGAAAATTACAAATTTATAAATAATACGTGAAAGTATGTGCTGTTATTTCACCACTAGTTTATTACTCGAATTACCAATTCATTGCATATTACTGATTCTACTCAGTTTTCATTATTCCACAATTTTAAAACTATTTTTACCCCTCCTTTATTAATATAAAAAATATTTTCCTTTCTGATAAAAATAAAGAGTTCAAAAGGAAAAGGATGTAAGTGCCAAATTTCCCCCCAAAAGCAATTTTTCTAAAGATCTATGGATTTATGGAATATTAATATTCATCCAAAAAGTCGTCTGCGTCAAGAGTACCCAGCTACAGAGTGCAGCAGCAACGACGCAAAATAATGCAGGAAGTAACTTCGCTGCAGCTGGCAATGAAAAAGATGCAAACGCCCCATCGAATTTGTCAAGCGCTTATGTTAATTTTAAAGTAATGTTGCAGTTTTATTAAAGTATGAATTGAAGCTACATTTTTGTGACACTAAAGAAAAGAGTATTTGGAAAGCGAACGCTCCTTGTAAAACTCCTGATCAGGTTTAACGAAGGACGTTGAGACTGCAAAATAGCTTGAAATTTATTGGGCGAGCATCTGAAAATGTGTTTCGTGTTGAAAAACAAGACTCTTGCCTTTCCTCCCTTGACACAAGGGAAAATTCTGAAATTTTTTTAAGAACTATTAGTATACCTCAGCGTAAGATTATTTTGAAATTTGAAGGTGCCAGTATTACCTTGTCTGGGCGAAAAGAAAATCGTTTTCTGTCGTAATTCGAGCGTGATACAATATTAGGCTGAGGTTCTGCGCCAAAACTCTGTTCATGAAATCTGCACTGCTGTGACCACTACCAACGTAAAATTCTAACTTTCAATTCCTTCGTTTTTTACACGAGTGCAGCGCGCAACCACTCAGTTTCTCGATCTTCAAACAATGCGATCGCGTCGCGTCGCAAATTGAAGGTGGCCAGGATTCCTCGAAATTGCGACAATATGAAATGTTAACTCTCTGCGCGTTGCTTCAGCAGTCAGTGAAGCGGTTCAGTCGTTCCAAAGAGTTTCATACGAAAAAGTATTGCCTTTCTCTCTGAAAGCCTCTCTGGAAATATGCAGTCCAACGCGGGACGTTTGAAATATATACCCTTTGCTGTTAATTAGTGCCAAAGAGTTGTTTTCAAATTTGTACGCATTAATTATAAACGAGCTGCATACGCTAGTTTTTGTAGAACAGTATTATAAATTTATACGACAATTAGCCTTAATTACCCGAAACAACGTTCTTGTGACATCTCGGGCATTTTATATATTTGTGACAAAACGATGGTCAGCTGTTTACCGCTACAGCCCCACGATTCTCTCGTTGTAATTAAGTGAATATTTTATAACATATCAGAACATCCATTATTATTATTATTATTATTATTATTATTATTATTATTATTATTATTATTTCTCAGATAAATCTTTACTCTTCAAATAAATATGACTACTTATGGAACTGATATTTAGTAAAATGAATATGTTTGTAGATTTCCTCACCTGATTAATAAGATGTGGATGTTGTGCAATCACTGAAGCGGCAGCCAAAAACCAGCAGTCACCCAAGTTATGTTGCCTTATGTCCATGTGGCTTGGACCATCAACAAAGAGTTCCGGTTTATGGACGATTTCCTATTGCACATATTGTCTCAGTACTGAGTGTAATAGAACACATCATGCATTTCAACAGAAAACTGAAGAAAACATAAACAACATTACAGTACAATTCAAATGCCGTGTTCCCTTAAAGCTTACGAAGTAACCAGGTAACATGCGTGTGTCCGTCCGAGACTCATAGACACACCTCATCCTGTCCAGTCGGGACGAGTGAGGAGTTAATCAATACGTCTCGGTTTTTTGATTGATTGATTTTTTCGTGTTTCCGGGCGCGTCAACTACTTCGGTCATTAGTCCCGTTAGTGTAGTGCATTTTTTTCTCGGGAGATGGCGGTGATCTTCCCCCGCTGGATGGCGAGATACGGCGCCGACCTACCGTCGGCTAGTGGGGTTTCCCCCTAACCAGGACTCTCCCACCAGCGGGGCACCGCCCCAGCCGGGACAAGCTCTAAGCTCCCGACCGGTCTCCCGGAATATGTGATTGTGTAGTGCATGTTAGTGTAGGTGTGTGTGTGTGTAAGAGGAGAGGATAGGACAAGGAAGAGGAAGGACAGATCGCGCGCGGTCCGTGGCCCGTTTGGTAGGGTACTGCTCCGGCATTCGCCTGGTGTTGATCGGAGAAACCACGGAAAACTACTGATCAGAGCAGCCGGCCGCTAGAATTCTCCTCCAGAAATACGTCTCAGTCTGCTGGGGGGGGGGACTGGTAATTTTTTCCGGGTCTTTTCGGAACATTAAAGGCCAATTACAAGAAGTGGGAATGAACTCATTGTGAACACAGAGTTATGTTCCTGAACATGTGATTGGAACATTTGACACTCGTATTTACCAAGATCTTTACATGTATGTTGTGGGGGACTATTGCTGGATATTCTGGTATCCACCATAATTTAAAAACGTAATTGAAATAATCTGATTTAGATAGATATTTATTTTGTCAAACAATAGGTCAGGGCTGCTCAAGCACAGCGAATCGGGAGCGAGGAGCCGTGTTGGCTACTTAGAACACGTCACTGGAGGCGCCGCGTGGCTCGGCTTACGATAACTTCTGTCACAGTGTCCCGATAATACCAGTGGCGGAAACATGAAAGTCGACGTCAGGACTTCGGAAATCGAAGGTTCAACAGCGACAATTTTCAATGCAGCGTGAAAAGTATCTTTTCGCAAATGGCGGCAGCTGTGCCAAATGTTTGGTTTGCAAAAACGGGCTTAATCACATGAAGTTTACTTTGCAACGACATTAAACTGTTAATCATGCTGTTGAATATAACAAATACTCTAAAGAAGAACGTTAGGAAGTTTGAAGTATTATGAGAAACAATGCGTTTCAAGATGTGCGTTGTAGATATAATTTGATGTTCCTGTATTGTTTAACAGTAAAATAACAGAATATCCAACAGCTTAATTTTATTTATTTTAACTGTTTCTTTGGGAAAGTAGAACTTCTCATTATTCTCAAAATTAACTTCTGTGTCAAATCCTTACGAAACATCGAACTTAGGAGAATCTGTATATGTATTCAGAACTTTGAGTTCGGAATTTGAAATCCAATTTAAGGATTTTTTGGATTTACAAATATAATTTAATATATTTGCTACACCTTGTCTCTTGATATAGACTTTTTTATCTGTGATTTTTAATTAGAAATAACTGATTTGCAGTATGACACTGAAGAGAAAAATTTCAAACAAAAGAAACATTTATTAGATTTTATGAGAACGCCACTCAAAAACAACGAACAAATGTGGGCGGTATTTTTTCTTTGACAATTTGTTAATCTCGAATGATAAATACCATTACAGATCACAATGTGAAATTCAAGAAGTAAAATAATTGATTTGCCTTTAGCTTCATTTTTTAGTTTTAATATCATTTACTGTCAGTATTTCCGTTATCCGTTTATTTAGTAACATTTTTTCGCTAACCTTTAGAACATTTTTTCATAATCATCAGCATGATAAACTGTAATGTCGCAGAAATTAAATTTCTTAATGAGCTTGAGCACTCTTTTGAAACTAAAAATTTAGTGTATCTGGCGCACTCCCCCAAAAGAAATTAATCTTTCCATGCTACAATGGCAATTGCTTTTTTAAAATTCAAATAACAAAAATGTATATTACTAGTTAATGTTCCAATAAATGTTACAAAAATATTTCTCAGTTTTTCTGTCGGAATATCCTTTTCCAGAGCAGCGAGACATTTTCAGTTCAAGCAATGGAAAATACCCCCAAAAAAACAAGACGTGACCCACTGTGCCGCAAGCATTCGTTCGATAAAATATGTCGTAATCTGCTCGGGCTGCCGCCGGAGCTGTTAGAAAGAGCAGGGAGAGATCAGCGGCTCCTCCTCGGAGCAGATCGCAGGGCTGTCTTAGGTGAAGGTAGCGGACCCGGAATGGAGATCTTACTGATGACTTTATGCCACTCAGACCGTCTTGCAAGGGACAAAGTTTCAATCAAGCAATTCAAGTGGTGATACTTGATATTTCGAGGGACAAAGCGTGTTGATTTCTACGTAGGCGACAGGAAGCACGCGACTGACACAGGCTGGCAATATCCGCCGTGCCTCCCGAAAAAGCGTACAGTTTCATTAGGCGCTTGCCCCAATCCGCTACCGAAAGCATCTCGTATGTTATCAGGCGAGTAAAAGGGCAAGCGGAGAGAGTGGGACGGTGTTCTAACAGTGCAAGGGGCATTTAAGGATGTCAAAACTGCCCTACGACACTTAGACACAGAGGACAATGCAGAATCAAGTATGGAGGGAGCACGAACTCTGGAGAAGTATCTTGAGAAATTACTAATGAAAAAATACGAAGCAAACAATTGACAATAATTGATTTTTTAAGGACAAATAAAGATATTTTAAAGTAGGACTGACCGTGCGGGCGAAGAGGTTTGCGTGCTCTTATAAAGCTGAGGGCATGCAGGGGTAGCATTGATGATGGGTTGGAAAATCAATCAACGATGCTACCATGCTGTACAGGTTTCCGCACCCATACTGTACAGGTCTCCGTGGAGGAGCCAGACGAAAAGCTGTTTCACAACGACCTACTAGTACTACTCCATCACCTCTCACCGAAGTCCATCATGCCTGGTTTCAGTGTCCCTCCCTCTCCCTCATCAACAGCAACTAGCCGTAATAGGTAGACGCTTTACTAGTGTGACATGGCTATTCTTCCTTTGTGTCATACTCCTTTATTCTTTCCTATTGGACCGATCTTGGTCTCTTGTTTTTTGACCCCGATGCTATTAGGTTGCGAGGGCTAGGGAGTCATTATTTTTTCCTCTCTTTTTATATCCTTATTCTATTCTAAACTTTCTTCCTCCTTCTTTCTTTCCTTCTTTCCATCTCTGCATGCCCTTCTTCTTTACCGATTTCAATCTGCTGCCTTGCAGGAGGGGCGGGAGCCCCAAAGGCTAGGGGAGAAAACCCCAAAAATATCCTTGCCTGCCAGGTTGGAGGTTGGTCTATGGGCCAAAACACCAATCCCGTAAAAATCATAAACAGTTAAAAACTCTAAGCAGCCTTTAAACGGACCCAATTGAAGACGACTTAAGAAACGAAACCGGACAACGCAAAGGCCAACGTGCAACGAACAGAGTATTAGTAAAAAATATGAAGTATTCAGTCAGTTGATAAAAATTAAATATAGGCATTTGTTTGCTATCGGAAACTAAAAAGAAAGGAAGAGGAATTGAAGACTACAGTAATTATATCCAAATTTATAGTGGTGTAAACAAAGACAATAGGACTAAATGTGGAGTATCAGTAGCAATCCATAAAAAAAATAGAAAGAAAATAAGAACTTGGAATGAGATAAATGAGAGACTGCAAACAGTGGAGTTAGATATATTTGATCATACTGTGATAATTGTATCAGCATATGCTTGAATTAAAGATGCAAACGAATCTTTAAAAGATTCATTTGAAGATGAAATAATGGCAATATTAGATAGCATCCTTCAAGTAAGGACATTCTAATAATGGGTGATTTAAATGTCCGAACGGGAAGTAAACAGAATAATACGAGTAATATAGTGGATAAATATGGAGAACAAGTATGTAATAAATATGGAGAGAGATTGATAAATTTGTGCAGTCAGATGAATCTTAAAATCATGAATGGGTTCTATAGACATTAAGATATTCATACTTATACATGGACACAACCTGCCAAGAATATTTAGTCAATAATTGATTACGTTATATTAAGACAGAGAACTTTCTAAAATGCCAAGACGTAAGAGTATTAAGAGAAGTATTAAGAGGAATGTGGTAGCGACCACTATTTACTTAGAGCACTTATTAATTTTTTTCTCAAACCAAATTTCAAAAAGATCATAATGCCAGAAACGTATATTCAATGTAACCCAAAAATATATCAGTTGGATAGCTTAAAAATGAGTCGACCAGTTTCCTATATAAATTTAGATTGGCAAACAAATTGCAAATAAATGTAGATCGGTCAGCAAGTGAATAATACGAACAAATGAAAACAGTAATCTATGAAGCAGCGTTTGAAGCATTAGGTGAAAAGCTCAAAATAAAGGAAAGACAAACATACTGGTGGAGTGAAGTTCTGAAGCAAATGATTAAAGAGAAGAAAGTGAAATATAAAAAGTGGCTAAGCTAAGGAGACTCCAAAGATCGAACAGCATATAGTAATATCAATATAAACGTTAAAAGAGAGATAACAAAATGTTTAGACTCATTGTAAATAACATTCACTTAGCCTCTGCGTAATTAGTTTACACAACCTCCATTTTATATAACAGCAAAACTATTTTGTTAACATTAAATTTTTTTAATCGAATCGATATTATCTACAGTTATGTATACAATAGAATTCCATGACATCTCTTTACCATATCAAAAGGCAAACTACTGAAAAAATCAATTGCAATGAATATTTTTTGTATTACTGTACTAAAACATAAATTATATTTTGGTTGAATTTCATGTCAATCGTTGAACGAAAATAAAATTAATTACAAAACCAAGTTCGATATATTTGTCTTATAAACATAGTAAACATAACCATGAATAAAACAACCAACATAACAAACATAACCATGAACATACAACCATATATATATATATATATATATATATATATATATATATATATTAACTGACAATTATATTACTAGTACAAGTACTTTTGAAACAAGTGGAATATAAAGTCATATGAAGAAATAGGAACCATCTACCAATATTTTATGCTACCTCACGCATA
Organism: Teleogryllus occipitalis; assembly: GCA_011170035.1. Taxonomy (NCBI): domain Eukaryota; kingdom Metazoa; phylum Arthropoda; class Insecta; order Orthoptera; family Gryllidae; genus Teleogryllus; species Teleogryllus occipitalis. Next base: position 15,721 of record BLKR01003058.1, on the reverse strand, counting down.
GCGTCGTGCACGAAAATCATATCGTGCTTATTAACAGCTTCGCTGGTTTACATTTCATAATTTAGGAAGCAATTTACTGAGGAATAAAAATACTTTTTTAACAATCTTTAAATTTCTCGTTAAAAATACACATAACTTACATGAGGGCGCTTCCATTTTAGGTTCTTTTCTGCGTTAGATACAGGAAAATCTTTGTCGACGTACTTCTGCTTGTTTACCAGCTTGCCCATCTTTCTTTTCTCCTTGTCCTGTTTAGAGAATCAGACCCGCAACATCTTAGCGAATATTTATACGATTACTATTACTACTAATAGTTTGCGATAAGAATAACACGAATAAAATATACACCTTTTTGTAATTTTTACCAATATAAAATAAAATTTTTAAATTACTCACATACTTCAATTCTTTTAAATTTATTATAAATGTGCATTAATTTTATCATAAATATTTTTCTATTAGGTAACAAAAATTGAACATCATAAAACCACGTTTCATGATGTGTTAATAAATATTTGTCAGAACTTTGCATGAACAAATGTTGTTATGAAAAATCTCTAGGAGCAAATTTTAAATACATTATTTTTATTACATTTTAAAATATATAATTATATTTAAAAATATTATTATTACAGATAACCAGCACCTGTCTTCCTCCAAAGATGTATATGCATATACTTGATTAATGTACATTATGCATGAAAAATTCCTTATTAATTAATAAATTCTTTAAATAAAAAATATAATAGAAACAAATATTTTTCCACTCTAAATAACCCCGCTTAATATGTTGGAACATGAAAGACCAGGATAACACTGTCAAGTATTACATTTTGACTGTAATTGCTACGATTACTTATTTATTTTACAGCTATTTTTAATTTGACTTAAAAACCTCTCACCGTAATAGGCATTGTGATGTCGTTCTCAGAGACTACAAAAAGGCTTGCGCTACGATACACTGATCAACTTCCACTTTGTACTACAAATGCGCCACAGTCTTCTTATTGTGACTTTAATCCATCCGACAGTGATGCGATATTGTGGTTTATTAAACACAAGGATTGCAAACACGTTAATGAGAAAACTGATTTCGTTTTGTGGTGGCGTACCGGAAATGCTGCCAAGATAGCGTACGGAAACGCGGTCAGCGTGCGAAAAGATACTATGAGAATGTTTATTTAAAGCATATAATGAATACGTAAACAGCAAAAGTAATTTATTCGGTCCATTGTGTTGTGATTAATATTTTTAATTTCTTTAAGGGACGTGGACCGATTTGAGTTCCGGCTCCAGGCCTCGCACGTTTTGTTGTCACGGAGGAATTTTTTCTTAATTAACCTTTTTAGTAAAAAATACATCATTAAATGATGTAAAGAAGAATTATTTCAAAATACCAGTAGTTTTTGCTTAATTTTGCTACCAATTATGACAATTTACGAAATGAAAATAAAGTTTTCTCGAAAAGGGTTTTGAATGTTTCTTTTAAACTTTTTTGCACGAATACAACAAAGAAATGTTTTAAATGAAGTAAATTCTCATTACAACCTCTGAATTTTCGAAAACTGAAAATCTCTGAAAATTGCAAATTTGGATCACACACTTTGCTGAAAAGCGATTTTCAAGAGATGGGTGTAGAACTATGATGAGTAGAAGTAATATTAACTAGTACTCATAAGTACAAATATTTTAACAAATTGCCGCGAATGTAAATATTAACGACATGAGAGAACTTTCAAAAAAATCTACATGACGTTATGAAAGAACTAATTATGGATAACAAATTTTATTTGAAGGAAAAATCTCTCTTCAACTTTGTAGTTGTAGGAAGACGGCGAAAAAATTCAAACTTTTGTAATAAGTGTATTATACTATTTTTACAAAACATTTAGAAAACAAATTTCGAGCTGTTTTTCAGAAAATTTTCAAAATGTCTGGGGGCTTCATGTAAACTACCTCCCAATTTTAAAGAATGTTTTTCAAAATTAAAAGCTTCAACTAGAGCCAGATCGACTGGGGCTTCTTCACTTTGGAAAGGATTGTACTCATGGTTTAGGCCCTAGTAGTGTTCAAAGACGGACGGACGGACAGACGGACGAACGTTTTTTGAAAAAACAACAACAAAAAAACAAAAAAACAAAAAAACAAAAACAAAAAACAACAACACTTTTTCTGTACCAGGGGACCCCAAACCGTGTATTTCCGTTGAAATCTCAAAATCTACGTATATACGTATGTATACGAGAAATTAAAAATATATGTATATCCGTTGCAAACAGTAGTCGAAGACGAAATTCAGAAGAAACTAGTGGAGCTACAACACCACATACTACCTCGAATTATTTATAAATTTGTAATTTTAGAAAATACAGAGAGATCAACGGAAATGAGAACAACGTCATTTATTTATTTATTTATTTAAATAAATGACGTCATTTATTTAAGCGTTTCTTGTGCTATCCGTACAAAAGCTTTAAAGAAAAAATTTGGTGCGATTTTTGAGCAAGTTATTTACTTGAAATTTTCGCATCTTATTTTCAAGCCAAATTACGCAAAAACGACTCATTTTTTCAACACATTGGACATGAAGTTTTTAGGCTGAGTTTATAGAACAGATTTTGTGTTAAGCAAAAATCTATCTTCAATTTTGTGGTTTAGAAATGTTAAAATTTTGCAACTTTCGAAACTACAGAGTTCCCTGAAAATGAGACCAGCATCTCTTTTTTACTGTATTTATATACATACGAGTAAAAAATCTAAAGAAAAAATAAAGCCGTTTTTGAGAAAAAAGAGAAAAAATAAAAAATTGCAGATTTTATCCTAATATTACGCATAAACTACACATATTTTTAAAAAAAATTGTACCAAGCCTTATTTCTGTCTTTAATGTACAGATGTATTATTCAGAATAGATCTATATTGAATGTTGTCGTTGTAGGAAAACGTCGAACAAGTTTTGCAATTTTGTATTCTAGCAATTTTCGAGAAATCAGGGCTTTATTCAAATAAAATGAGCCCTGAATAATTCTCTTAAACGTCCTTTCACTATCCAAGAAAAATATCAATCAAAACATTTTCAGACATTTTTGAGAAAATTTTTAAAATCTGGTTGAGGTTTCATGAAATGTACTCTCAAAATCCACATATCTGTTGCAAACCGGCAAATCATTGAGTTCTTCCCAATTGATCAGGGAACTTCAATTTTGGAGAAAATCGACTAAACGGTTTAAGCGTTCTGGTTAATCATACACGGACGGACACAGACGACACATGCTGTCAATCGAATTTTAGATATGTTTATTTTGCAGATGTATATTACCGCCTGAGATATGGCATAATATTCTGGGGAAGCTTATCCTTTAGTGCCTAGACATTTAGATTGCAAAAGAAAATTATCCGAATAACGAAAAAATGCCATCCACGTGATCCCTGGAAGTCTCTTTTCATTGAGCTTGCCTCTCACCATTGCCTTGCCTATTTATTTACGAATCTGTAGTAATTGTCAAAACTGACTTACTTAACGGTGGGAACATTTTTGCATGTAATACGCTATTTATAGTTACAACACTCGACGTAGAGATCATGTTCATCAAGTGTCAGTATCAACAGCTCACTACAAGAAATCCACAAACAATACATGTACGTTACTTTACAACGCATTGCCAGATGAAATTAAACAATTACAATTGGTACACCAATTTAAGTTAAAAGTAAAATCTCTTCTGCTGCAAAACTGTTTCTATACAATACTGATCATCAAAAAGAAAAATAATGTTCTTTTAACAAAACAATTATATATTATAATGAATTAGTTTACATTTGCATTGTATATTTAAACGAAAATACTTATGCCTGTAATGAGTAATGTACTTGAGCTCCCGGGTCAATGATCCCCCATCTCGATTGGGTTTTTGTGCAATTTCCGTGATCCATTGAGCAAAGGCTGAGATAGCCCCTTGATTTTCTTCTGCACGTAAATGTAGCTTCACTATGCCCACGTTTCGTTGAGCTCTTCTTTTGCTTGTAGTGGTAGGAGTGGAGCTGAGGGTGAGATACTGTTTTATTAGCAATGCATGAAAATCAAATGTGCAGTTCGTTTACCGTTACAAATAAGTTTCTACAACTTGGGAACGAAAATTTCTAGTTTTTTGAAATGATAATCTCGCGGTTTTAATTTTTTTGTTATTATTATTATTAATAATAATTTTTAAAACTTTTTTCATCTTTCGTCTAGTTGAATTGTTGGGAAGGGATTATGCAATTCAAGAAAGCTTTCGCAGATGATTCTCCCCCATACGACACATACAGTTTTTAACTGTTTTTTGACTAAATAAATATCTAAATATCAAGGACCCAGAAAACATGGATTCTGACTACAGAGCGTGTTAGAGTAAGTAAGTTACCTTCTCTTTCAAATTTATATTAAAGTAACCTTTACTAATTTAGGATTAGCTGTATTGTTACATCAACTAATAATAAATATTTATCTACGAATGTAAATTCTTCTACTTGCTTAAAGGGAAAGCTGATGGAAATTCCGTAATTTAGAGTTATCCTGGATAATTATAGGGCACACACGTGTGGAGGAAGGGATGCAGGGACTTCTAAAAATCTACATTGGAATCGGCTGTGGAATAATCATATAATCCTCCACAAGTATAAAGTTGTTTTCTAATGGCACGTTTGGGCATTTGCAATTGAAGATTAAGACACGCAATTATATTTGGTCAATCAAGTCAATGATAGCTCCTAAGTATAATAACGTGTGAAACATGTCGAAAAAATCTCCCTCTCGTTTGTAAAAAGAGAATCTGTGTGAAAAGAATGTTGAAAGACAGAAACCTTGATTTAAGTTAAAACTTACCTTTGGTTAAAAAGAGATGGAATCTAGCACAGAAAGAAGGTATTAGTCTGGCGAGGAAACATACGATTAAAATCTGGTGCAGCTTTTAACTTTCAGGATCTTTTACATGCGATTGGAATTTAACTCAAACGTTTCTTTCAGGCTTGATCGTTTTCTAGCATTAAATCTACAAAATGAAATAGCCTACTTTGCTTCTCCTAAGTAAGAGACCTGAAACATTTTTTCATCGTTTAAAATCCATGATTTTGATCGGATTTGGAACCGTAAACTTGGGTATATCAGTCCAACACCCGTACCGTTACATCACCGAAGCCAAAATTCACAACATATGTTGATACTGACACAACATATGTTTATAATATCTTGGGGCATACAGTATATACTAAACATGCATTGATGCCACTTGTGCTTATTTAAAGAAACAGTGACGGATGCCTTAAAGACTTGTATTTGTTTCAAAAACGAATTACGATACACCATAATTAGCGATTCCATTTGTGAATTAGTGACAGACTGTAATGTAACACAAGATGAAGAGTAATAGGTGTTTTCGTGACTCTTGTGTTTTTTAGAGACTTGTTTGTGTTTATTGTTCTTTTAGAGATTCCTCACTTTTCATTACCAAATTTTGTATTCCCCCTTTATGTTGAAAAACCTGCAAATGTAAAACTATTTACTTTGAGTCAAAGAAAAGTATTTACTTTGAGAAAGAGAATAACTGGAATTATTTTTTAAAACTTACAGTTTTAAGCAATGTATTACAATATTATTTTTATAATACATCTATTTTCGATCGTTCCATTTGTATTGCTCTCGAATGACCTCATTCACTCACTTCTGTTACACCAAAGCTAAATTCGAACGCAATGATAGATTAGTTTTAGGATAATATCACTATGTGAATGTTCGTGAATAAGGATAATTTCAGCAGGAGTATAATGAGGAATGCGGAAACATAATACACCTATTGATTTTGTGCTGTTGTCCTATTCTACTTACAGCAATAATAAAATATTTGAGCGCATCTTCGGTTGATTCAAGAGTTTTTGATACACAATTAATTAATAGTTTCTTATGTACCTAACCATAAAAGAGAGTCTTAAAGGACAAGTTAGTAAGGTTACCTACGAGGCGAAGCGATAACCTCATAGTTAACTCTCGAGTGCGTAAAGATTCTTATAAGACTTGAGACATACGTATTTTTTTTATTTTAAAATACACATTTTGTAATTATCGCTTTGAAGAAGTTATTCTGACAACACCTTTTCAATGTGTAAATACCTCAATGGATAAATAGCTGAATGCGTTGGTAGCTGATTTTTTATACAAAGATGAAGGAAATACGAAGCAAATCTGCTTAAAAATACCCACATTTTTGTCTTTCTAAAGAAACCCGTGAGTGGAAAAGCAATGTTTCTCAGATCGACAGTTACTGAAGAGAAAATCTGAGATGTAAACAATATGAGGCATGAATTAAGATATTATGATGGCGATTTAAATGAGTGTTGGTGAATATAATATGTGGTCATATTTTAGAAAGCTAAATATGCCTGCAAATGTGAGACGGTTGTTATATCCACGTAAGTTAGGCATTTCCGTACAATGTAAAATAATATCCTATAAGCAGAGGAGTTTAAAAAATTGTACTTTTAATATCTGGGTACATTTTAATATCTTTTAATATCTCTTTAATTGTGCTTTTAATATCTTTAACATATTTATTTTGTGAACTACTCAAGAGGATGCAGTTCTGACGCTACGAGTCACCCAATGGTTTAATGGCAATTCTAAAATGTAAACCTGAAAGTTCCTCTACCTCTTTTACTCGTAAGGTAGACCTGTACAGCATTATGCACTTTCACTGACCTTGAGAGCCGCGCGCCAGCCACTCGAGTACAAATCCAGGCAGTGTACAAGAGTGGGGTTGAGGCTCTTCTAGGAGTGGGCATCACCAATGACAATGCGCAATTGCAATCATAGCGCGTAAGTGAAAGAGCAATCGGCGAGAACATGGCGAGCGGTTATTTACAGTAAAAGTAATATTGCCTTTTACATTATATCGGAAATATTTATTGTCTGTAGATTACAATGTGAAAATGAACCTTAACTTAAGTAGATATGCATATTTGATTTGGATACACCTTTATATGCTTGCTTGTAGGGGTCATAATGTAGTTAGCTTTGCTACGATGTAATGACAAATTTAGTGAGGTGCTAAAGCCAAAATTGTAATATTCAATCGTTTTTGTTTGGGGAAGACAGTAATAAACTATTTTATTAACTATTTTTAATTGAATAAAGCGGTTATATTAAAGCAAAAAAATCTTAAAAAATCATGATTACTTTCTGCTCTATTTTTTTAAATTGCACATTGAATTTTTACAAGAGTACATTGAACATATTTAATATCAAATTAACGAACTCTATTCATAATCGTTTACGACGTTGATTTATTTAAAATACATTAAATGAATTTTATGAGTTTAATGTTGTTCATAAAACATTAATTCATCTCCACTGGTGTAAACTTATGGTATCTGGATACCATACCACATACTAAAGTATCTTTATAAGTATCTCCTACATTATAGTTGAACGATATCTAGTATATCGGACGTTTTCGTTTGGCTTACTCACATAATTTCCTTCGTTTTGCTATCATTTGGAGATTATAACTTTCCTGAATTATTAAATTAAAAATGAATAGTAGTTAGAATGAAATAATAGTTTTAAAAAGACAACTGCTTTAAAATATTGTTTAAGAGTCGCAATTAGCATAAACTAAAACAAATCAAAAACGAAAATATGTCGTAACATTGCAGTGGAACCTAAACTGTGAATTACGGGCATTATAACTACAAATACGAGACATTACTCATCTAAATAAATGGGCAAATAATGTCACAGCATGGATCATTGCTTTTAGAAGCCCAGGCATTCAATCCACGCGCTGCGTCGCTCTAAATATGCAATAGCAAGCTGCCCCCTCCCCATAAAGTTGCTTATCCCCTACTACTTGCACTTGCACCGTTCTCGCGGGCAGATCACCGGCTTTTCAGTGCAGAACGCTCGCGGGAGAGCAGACCTGTCGTAAGGTCTGCTGCAATATTATCAATATAACGGTATTTTTTGACGTCTAAGGGATTTGTTGGTTGTTTAGATAGTTCGTTGTTATATTAAATCCTTGGTTAGAGAAGTAAACACTTTAATTAATCAGTGCTCTTTATTTCATAATCTTAAACAAAATTAGTCGAGATATTTGTTTCTCTTCCATTGTGATACTTGAACATTTGCAGAAAAATGCGTTTGATATCATATTTATAATATTATTCATGCTTTAATCAAATATATTTAATGATTTAACATTCATTTAAATGTTTTTCTTTCTTTGATAAATATGAAATTAACCAATATTGGTGTTATTAAAATATAAACTAACATTAAAATATAAAAATAATGTTTACGAATTGACGTAGTTATAGGAGCACCTGATTATTTTCTTGTCAAGTACATTGTTGAAAGATCAAAGTAGGTGAATGTAAGCAATGACACTGCAGTTAATAGAGTATTACAAACATATTCTCTAAATAAAAATCGAAAATTAAAGTACGTCGTTCTTCTCTAGACGTTTTTCACTTTTAATAGATTACCAGTAATAAAATCCTTCGAAAAGTTTTTGGTACAATATACATTTTGTAGATACAAGTTTAGTGCAAGATAAAAAAAAGCTTCTTCTGAGTCAAAGAGGAAGTTTGAAAATGATTTGATATATTGCTGTACTTTCCAAAACGAAGCTTACAAAGAAAGGGTATAAAATTATTCTTCATTCTTGATCGATTCAATAACGATAGGTCTGCAGCTGTATATGCGCATATGAAATGGGCGACCGTTACTTGAATGATAAATGCATGGAACAACAATGTATTTGCCAGACGTCAGCTTCAATCGGGCGATATTGCTGCAGCGTTCCGAAAAATACGCTGATCCTTTATGCGGCTCAAATTCTTCAAAATTTTCAAGGCACAGTTTCTCCGGATATGTACCTCCAGTCTGCAAGGAAAATTAATTCTCAGTTAAAACTCTATAACTAAATTTTCATTGTTACCTAAAGCTATTCCTCGTTTTATTGTAAATTTATGTGGATAAAGTAAAATATTTTTGTTACATCTCGGATCTTAAAGGTTTCGTCATTAAAAAAACTTCTAGTACCAGAGAAGCATATACTTTCTCGTATTGTTGCCAACGATTATGTAACATTATTATTTTAGATATATGTATGTCTAAAATAACTATATTTGTCTAACATTTCAGCATCCAGAAGAAAATGATATAATAAAACCTACTAGTATTATTAAAAAGCCCCATTATTGTAACTGTCTATAAAATTAGACGTAATTTATAACCCGAAGGAGTAGAAGTGGCTACAGCGGTGGGGGCGGCTATTGCCACATCACGCGTTGTTACTAAGCAAATATTTTTCATTCGCTTGAAATGCAGGTTTTGCAGCAGCGCTCTCCTACGTCCTCGAAAAGTACACTTGTAATAGTTATTAGTGATCTTGCGCCAATAAACGCACGTAATTAACAGAATCTGTTATTTGTGTTATTGGTACGTGTCGTACATACTTTAACACCATCTTACATCATTTAAATTAGTTGGGCTACAACAGCGCGTAGTTTTCCGAAGGAGCATTACATTACTTTCTGTATATTACGTTAGTAGAATGCGAAAAAGTAAAACCAAACATTCATGATGTGATTTGAAAAAATAATATTTAATATTTGGCATTAAAAACTCTGGCTTCAATATTTCAGGTTTAGGACAGGTTGCAGACAGTAAACTTTCCAATTTCCAAAATTCCATTGTAATGTGTTAATGAAAACAATTTTATGCAAATAGTAGAAACAATTTTATGGCACTAGTGGATTAAATCGCATCGAGAGTTAAAAGCAGAATTCAATTTTCCTTCCAGAGTATTTATAGATCATCTATTAAGACAGGAAAAGAAATACTATCTATAATGTGTTCCCGCCCTGCCTTGCCCTGCCTTCCGCCGAACTGCCCAAATCCACCCTGCTACTGTCCACACTCCTCGCCTGAGCTGTGGCCACCGTCTGCGCCCGCTCCTGCCCGTTTTACTCTGCCATGTTCACTACGATCATCTTTGCTATCATCCTGAAAATAACGTTCCAATTCATAAGTGTAGTGGAGACACAATAAAAAATGCAAACACAATTACAAACTGCACAATCTAACAATGACCACAAAAGATGCCCAGCCATTTTGCTTCTACGGTGCCGCCAAAGTTGGTTACTTACGTGTGCGCCAGATTGTGTTTGATGTGGACATTAAAAAATTTTATATAACGTATAAAATACGAAAGTTACACTTCAGTCATCGGACACTTCCATCTTTCAAGCAACCTCGTATTTAGTGAGATAGATTGAGTAATTCCGGAAAAGGGATCCGGAAAACCCATACGATTAAATTGAAAGTTTAAAACCGAATACATTAAGTACTTTCCCTGATACTTATTTACCATTTTCTTGTATTCAGACAGGAAAAGGAATGCATTCTGACTATAACATGTTGTCTAGCTTGGCGTGGCATGGTCTGCTCTACCCTGCCTTGCGCCGAACTGCCCAAACCCACCCTGCTCGGTGCCTCCATCCTCACCCTGTGCCCTGTGATGCCCGCCTTCTCGCCAGATTGTGCGTGAAAGAACAACTAAGATTGAGTAGTTCAGCGGAAAAACATGACACTTTTCAGAAATAATATATGTAATAATGATTAATAATAGGCATTTGATAGGTACATAAACTCTCGATAAGAACGTGTAAATATGAAACGCAATCTTATGATGAGTTAGCAGGCAATCAGGGGCAATGTGCAACTTCGTTATGTGAGATTTCCCTATACATGTTCATTGGAAACATGATTATCTTTGAACTTCTACATGACATAAACTGTTGTTTACCACATTTATTCTGAGATATTGTGCTAGTATAGTAACATATAAAAAGTAAAAGTAAACCTGTCTTGTGAAATTCAAGTGAAAATAATATGAGGCACATATTTCTCAGTTTTCCATTCCTCATTAACTTTTATGAAAGCACAATTCAGCATCCTGGACTTTTCAGAAATAGCAAGTTGTGTTTACATGTTGTGACTAATTTTATACATAATATTAAAACCAAATAAAGTAAATATTGCAATAAATACATTGTTTACAGATTGAAATGCAGAGATTATGGTTTTATATATGTATTGAAAAGGTGGTCAATTCATACATACAAGCCTAAATTTACCTGGAAAACAGTTACACCAATACCATACTGTTCGTCTTCGTACTTGGTTCTATTCTGATCTTGAACAATCTCAATGATAACGTTATATTTTGGATAGATTTTATCATCATCATCATCATCATCATCTTCTTCTTCTTCACTTGTATTTCCTTGTTCTTCATCTAACGAACAATAACATTAGTTAGTAGCTATCATATTATAAGTTATTTAAACTTTAATTTCAAAATAAAGCATATTTGTAAAAAACATCTCCCTCAAAATTTGTTTATTCAGAATATTTATGTATGAGAAATTGTTATCAATTTCTTTCCTAGGCCTTTTCCAACCGCCAACCATTTACATCCCGATAGGGCACATATTTCACCATACACAAGAACTTGCGGACTCCTCTGATCAGGATTCAGCAGAACGCGATTCCTCCACGACAACATATACTGGACAGGCAAGGGACAAACAACTATGCCCAAGACTGGACTCGAACCCGTCACCCCGCGGACCGACGCGCTGAGTAGTACACGCTCTTAGCCACCTCGGCCATCCAGACCGACCAATATTAAATTAATGAAGAAAAAAGAAACATTTTCAATGATTTCAGAAAACTATACATTCTGTCAAATTAAATAAACAGAGGTTGTCTGGTATCAAGTTTCTATTTCGCTTAAGATCTTTTCGATCCACATTTGACAAACTCATTAATTTCCATATCCTAGAAATTGAAAATAGGTACTGGCACAGATTAAAATTACAATCACTTCACATTCACAACAACCTAAAAAAACAGAATAATACTAGTCTTAACCAGCAAATCCTTGAACTTTCGTCACCTCTGCTAAAATTAGCACAATGTGTACACCCCTAACTCCACCCACCTCCGACCGCCCGCGCCCTCCTCACACCAGGCCCAACGGCCGCGCCTCTCGACCCTTCGGCCGCGCCCTCCCCTGCCCCGCCCCCACACTTGCCCGACCGCCGCCCTGCCTTCTTAAGCGAGCCGCTATTTCAAAAATCCGCAGAACTTCGTTTTCCGCCTAGCAGCTACAAGGTACGACCGATCCAGTTTGCTTACGCAACTGCACACTTCTTTTATATATTAATCTGTAGAATGTATAATTATATCTATTAATGTATTTCCAGCTCTCACGATGATCGCTACGCGATCGAAAAGATCTTAAGCGAAATAGAAACTTGATACCAGACAACCTCTGTTTATTTAATTTGAATTAATAAGGTATCTACATTACCAAACCGTCTAATTAATATACATACTGTTTTATTCATAAATATACTCTTCGATCACCTCTTTTACTGTATTAACTTTAATACTTCATTTGAGTTTGCCTGTTCATTTCCATAGTTTTATGATTTATTATGGTTAGTAAGTTAGAAAGGAACATTTATATATGGGCTCGTTCAAAAGAATTGAAGTGAATAACAAATATTATTTTGAATTTTGATTTTCCAAGTTAATTGTTCTGAAAATTTTAAAGAATTCAGAAATTTATTTTTAGAAATGACTTGTATTAAATAGACATTTATACATCTGTCAATATTAATACTAATAAAATTAAAAAGAATTATTGTATTTCACTTTGATGCAGTGATTTGAAACTGGTCATTGGGGTGGCAGTGGGAGGGGTTTATATACTGAGTGTTTATCCCTTGCTACTTACCGATCTCTTCAACAGTGAGAAGATACTGTGGATTTCTTAGGAAATTCTCAGCATAATCAATATCTCCTACTACACTGATTCCCTTCTCCCAAGCGTTATTGATGACGTAAATCTGTAGAGAAAAAAGAAAACCGTAGGAGATACCCTATATAATTTGGAGGGGTAATTAATAACTGCCATAATACACAATTTGTTCTAAAAATGTGTCGAGGTAATAGGAGTATATTGAAGAGACAGTTCGTGCAAATTAAGCTCTCTCCCATTCATTCTGCAATGGAATCAATAGTCTTATGTTTGTAGTATATTGTTTTGTTTCTGTATTACTTACCTGGTGAGCAGGTGTTTCATAATTATCACCAAAGTTAAGACATCGTGATGCCACCGTGAATTGTGCAAAATGTTTCTTAAAATGAGCTGCTTTCATGAAGAACTGTCCGTCCTCGTCCTTTACGTATTCTAATTTCTTTCTAGTCTCTGCATGTACACCAGTCCATTTTGGATCACTGTTTACGGAAAAAAGAAAGGGTATTGGATTTGTCAATATTAGAATATATTTTTATTATTTTCTACAAATCAAGGTTAATTGCCTTTTTAGTTTAGAGACAATAATGTCGAACCAGTAAAAACGATTAAAATTTAGCGACATACCGAAAAATCTAGTGATGCTTCAAAGCACATAGTTCGAAAATTCAAATTTATTGTTTCTTTTTTTAAGGTACTTAATTTAACCTAATTTAAATATCTGTCATTGAACAATATATTTCGTTAAAAAAGAAAATCTCTATATTCAATGTTGTAGGGACGCAGAAAGAAATCTGGACTTGTGCAAATTTCAAAAATTCACGAAAATGACTCCTTCCCCATTTTTAAAGCATACTTTGCCCTTTCTGAGAAAAAATCAAAATGTTTGAAGCAATTTTTGGATAAATTTTGGAAATGTTGAGGCTCCGTGTAAAGTACTCCCAAAATCACAATATCCATTTCAAATTTTCAATGCCTCAAGTTTGGTTAGATCGATCTCTCAATATAACTTTTAAAGGAAATCGTCTGAAAGGTTTAGGATCAGTTGATCACAGACGGACAGACGGTTTGCGAAAAATCTTTTTTTAGGTATCAAAGATCCCACAAAACAAAGGATTCCGGCTACAAAACGGGTTAAAAGAAGTAATTCCCAGCATATGTGAACAAGATATATTTTTTAAATTTTTTCTTTATCAAGACACTACAATGCGAGTTTTTCAGATGAAAAATACTCACTTTCCGCTGCAATATCACAATACGTTCTCTTTACTACGGAAGTAGATAGGATGCGAGAAACTAAAAATATTCTGAATGTCAAGGAGCGTACTTATCACTGAAGGCGCCCTTCCACTCCGAATCTTTCACGTCGCCCCATGGATTCCGCACTCGCACCAAGCGAATGAACGAATCTCCCACACGAACTGTATATGCACCAGTCACAGAGTAAGCATGATATTCAGCGATGCCTTGTTCCTCGTCGGCGTCCTGCAATGGAAGACTCAAGGATTAGCTGTCGGTTGGAATATTCTCCCCACATCGACGTACTACTTGCGAAATGCACAGGCGCGTTCATTTAAGAAATATTGCGTAAGAAGCAGGTAAGCGAGAAAAGTGAATCAAGTTGACGAAATTTATGAGTACATATGATGAGTTCACCTTCTTTCAAGAAGAAGGAACAACCTCTATCTTCAATTTTGTAGTTGTAGGAAGACACCGAAAAATTCAAACTTTTGAAATTTTCGAAAATTCAGAATTAATAGTGAAAATCTGATCTATGCCACTTTTATAAGTGCATTTTACTTTATTCTTCCAAGAAATTTCACGAAAAAAAATTGGAGCCATTTTTAAGAAAATTTTGAAAATGTTCCTTGGGCTTCATGTAAAGTACCACTTAATTTTAAAGAATATTTTCCAAAATCGTAAAGCTTGAAGTCAAGCTAGATTGACTAGGGAATGTCCATTTTGGAAAAATTCCTACACCTGGTTTAGGCGCTAATGATGTTCACAAACGGACACATGCACAGACGGATTAATGTTGTTTTTTTTAAAAAAAAGGATTCCTTTTTATGTTTAAGGGACCCCAAAATGTCTATTTCCGTTCAATCTGAAAAAAAAATTCGTAGCATTATATAGCTTGCTCTATACTACGTATATTACTCCGTATATATGTAATACATATACGAGAAAGTAAGAATGAGGGCAGACTGGAGGCTCAATTACTGCCCTGCATGCCTCTCGCATTTCACTAGAAAGAGCCGATCGCGCCTGAAGCATTACGCAGTTCGCCTATTTCCGCCAAGTTCTCCTACAAACAGGCGACATAAAGGCTCCTTCTGTCGATTCCGTGTCTTATCTTGTCCTTCGTAGTAACTTTTGGTGCTTTCAGAATACATTTTTTTCGAAAACGCTTTTGAGGCAAGAACAAAGGAAATACAATCGTCAGAAGTAGCCTGTTTACTTTATTGGAAATGGAAGTCAGAATTTTTGTTAACTTATTTATTCAGGCACGTCAACTACTAAGGTCATTAGTTTCGTAAGTATAGTGGATATTTTTCTTATTCAAGGAGGTGACGGTGATCTTCGCCGCTGGCTGGCAAGATCCGGCCCCAACCTACGTTGATTGCGGTGATTTTCCCCAACCAGGTATCTCCCACCAGCGTGGCATCGCCCCACTCGAGTCAAGCTCTAAGCGCCGTGCAGGACTTGAACCCTACGACGTCCCAGTGAGAGAAAAGACGTCAAGTTTATGCTCTAAACCTCCTTTACCGGTTATTTTCGTTGATACCTCGAGGCCAACAATGTTAGATTTGTAAACAAAAGTTTTTTGTTATCAAAAATATAATATGAATTACTACTAC